>JAJJMB010017174.1:119734-293170 GCA_023531105.1 Papaver atlanticum
AGAGAGAGAGAGAGAGAGAGAGAGAGAGAGAGAGAGAGAGAGAGAGACCTGCACACCGTAATGAGGTCTGGTAGAGTGCCTAATACCCATGATGAGTTTTGCATTCTCTGTTTATTCAGGATTATTAAAAGATCAGAATTTCCAATTTAACATTTTCTCTAGGGTATATATAAAGTTAGAGGATAACCAATCTGACCTCCAAAAGAATTGGAGGTAGCCTTTGGCATCTGGTTCTCAAGAAAGGAAGTTGTATTTGCTGAAGAGCTCCAAGCTATAGGAATGAGTTCCTTTGGGAGTGAATGCGCGTCAATTACAAGAGAGTGATAACGAACAACCTACATGAAACCATAATAAGATGGAAAGTTAAGACCCAGAATCCATATCAAAAAACCATACAAAGATAACGTCAATTTTGCTAAAATGGAACAATGGAAACTGATATGGAGGGGTAAGCATTTCTAATTTGGATATGGAATTTTCTACTATACAATTAAGCTGGTTTACTTACAAAATGACCAACTTACCTTGAACCCTGAATTGCGTCCAGAAGGAATTTCAAGGAACAGATTACATCCGGAGTGTTCAATTTCACTGAAGGGACAAGGAACATGTTAAATAATGAACTGGAAACCGGTTACGAACTTTAACTTTCTAGAAAATAGAAAAATTTGAATCAAGTATGCTATATCTTTGGTACAAAACCAGTTATACAGTTTGCTAGTTAATGGAAGGAAAGTGAGGCCAACAACAATAATCTTAATTGTGATAACTGATTTGCCATAAGAGCATATTTTACGTATTGGAATAAGACTAGCAGAAGATATGGGCAACCAAAGAAATATTAGTAAACCACTAAGAGACTAGGATACCTCAAGCGTCCATGGACAGGTTCAGGGGCGTGAATAACTCGCGCGCCATGGACATATCCCAAGGCCTGTGGAGTAAGATTGTTATACGGACACCCGTGCAATACAATCGGTTAGCTTTTCTTCGATAAGATTGAAAATATATATGAGAACAGACCTGGTGACCAAGGCAGACGCCCAAAATTGGTATATCCTTGCACTCTAGCAGTATCTGCAAACATATTCCTGTAAAATCAACCATAAATTCATGTTACTTTTAGAAAATTTTACCAATATAGAATATGTTTTCTTGTGAAGTAACAACAGACATTATTGACCTACAGTATCCAAATGTTTAGCAGCAACAACCATAACCAATAAAGCCACTGTTGAATACATAATGCACGTGTGTCATTTGCCAAGATGATCAGGAAACTCGGCATGTTCTTAACTGAATGATCGTATATATGCAATAACGAATTTGAGCATGGTTAACATGTCAACAACCAAAGAGTTACAATTTCATGCCGAATTAGCTCTTTGGTGTGCAAGTTCTTAGCTGGTATTAGTATATTACTTTTTGAGTCTCGTTTATAGATTATATATAACTACGATACCTACCGCCGGTGCACGAAACCTCATTTAGCATAATATTTGAGCACCTTATAGTGCAATTCAGAACTCTGTCGTAACCCAGTGTAGATGAATGCTATTGTCTATTTGAATAATCCATTGGATCTTCAGGACTCCAACATCACATACTATAATGCAAATCTTCCTCTACTGCCTAGGACATATCAGTGCTGTACTTCTCTATACTACCATAATAATAAGGCAAAGGCAGCACGCCATTGTCATGTATCATAAGGCAGAAGTAGCGAAACATGTGGCTCTTATCTCACCACCTCGCCATGACATGTAAAAGAAACCTCACAATTCCTGAGAAGAGTTGGCGGAGCAGCTCCCTGATACTTATAGATTCTGAGGATTATATTTTAATGCGCCAATGATTTATGCCACAAGTTATAAATTACACTCTGAAAGAAGAAGACAGGGGTATCTCTTAAATCTCAGTAAACTAACCTATGTCCGCTGGACACATCGGAGATCCAGGCCCAGGTGATATGACAATATTATCGAAAGCCTTTTCTTCATACAAGTAATGCTGAAGGAACTCCCATGTCAATTCATCATTATGCACCACCACTGGAGGAGCTGGACAGAAATAACAAAATTGACAAGGAAGAATTATTATCACACACCGATTTTCCAATGATCCAAGGTCCCAAGCTTAAGAGAAAATATTTAAGGAAGAAGGAAAGGTCAAGATGTGTGTGTGAGTGAGAGAGAGAGAGAGAGAGAGAGAGTACCTCCATTAATGACAGATAACTCTTGGTATATGTTATATGTATAACTATCATAGTTATCAATTAACAATGTCCTCACATATTTCACTTTCTGAACGCCCTCATCTTTGTGATATTTTTCTCCCATGTATGATTCTTTTACATGTTCAGGCATCAAAGGCCGAGAAACACCCACCTTTCCTGCATCATGACTCAAAAGCCGGTGATGGTTTTGCTTATTAAAACTACCAAGCCCTACAAAACATTTTGACACAGGCAATTTTTCATTTTTGTGTTGTAGATTCTTAGAACTAGGATAAGAGATTTCTGATGATGAGGAGGATGCCAAACTGATACTCATTTTTCTCTCCCCGAGGAGAAAAAATGATGGATTCTTCTGTGAAGCTGCTACTGCTTTATTTACTGCAAATAGCAAAGCACACAAGTTAAAATGAAAATTGCAAACACAAGTTTACCAATCATCTTTTTAATACAAAATTTGTGTCTCGGGCACTTAAAAGAACAAAATGTAATAACAAACCAATCAGGTGGATCCAAGAAACTAGTTTCAAGAAATATTATGAAACAACAATGTCAGTTCCTATTTTGGGCATCCCGCTTAAAGGTTAATGTTGATATATTACAAGGATTCAGTATCAATTTGTCTAATTGATTGGAACCGGATGGTTTTAAGTATTTTATAGACGACTAAAATACATCTACACAAGAAAAGTCTAGCGAAAACGAGGGTTATGAGGAATACCAAGTTCAGATAGGAAACATCACCATAATAGGAGAGTCAAGAAATTCAATAGAGCATAAGTATGTAAATACAGTGTTGTAATTCAAACTGAAAGCTAACAGCAGTCACAAAATAAATCCTAGTACCCTGAACCAGCTACTTTGCATTGTAACCAGGATATCAAAATGGGTTCTTTGCTAAGCTTAAAAAACTAATTGCCCAAGCACGAAAATTCTCAAACAAGCTCTTTTCCTTCATTCCCTATGCAATCTAATTGACTTTTCAGATCAAAATTCTCAACTAAACATTGCCAAACAAACACATACAAATGGGAGTTTTCTTTAAAACAATTTATCAAGCACTATGTAAGCAAAGCTTAAACAGTATATATGTTACACCCATGGATGAGAATTTGAATCAAACTAACACTACCATACCATTACTTGATTCAATATAGAGAGATAAACAAAAAACAATAGAACATATACGAAATCAGTGAAAAATTACAGCTACCAAGTAACCAAAGAACAGAAACCCTGTAATAAGAATGAAACAGAGTGAAGATAAATTCATGTCGGTTTTGAGATTGAATCTTCGATGGAAATAGATCAAAATTTTAACGTGGGCATGGCAGAAATTTGATCTATAAAAATGGGTTTTGATTCAAAAATAGAAACTTTTCAGAAGATCTTACCTGAATGAAGATGGCGGTATTTTGTTGTTTTCCGTTTGTGGAAGGGAAGTAAAGCTGCTTGTTCTTATGTAATAATTCTCTCTGGGTAGAATTTAATGAAAAGAAATACAAACTTTTTCCTTTCCTACACGGTCAAGAAAAAGAGCAGCCTATATTTCTTTCTTTCTAACCTCCCATTTTGCTTTTGAAAAAATTGAGTGCTTGTTGCCCCAAGATGCATGAGATCCATAGATTCCTGTGTAGAAGTTGGTCGCTGTTTTTTTCTCTTCCAATGCTGGCGCATAGATGTTTGGATGACATAAGCACAAACTACTTTTCCAAAAAGCATAAGTTGATCCTAGAAGTCAGAAATAAAATATAACCTCGTGGAATTTGGTAACTCCGTGTAACAACTTTACAAGATAAATGAGATCCAAAGATTCATGTGTAGAAGTTGGTCCATATTTTTTCAAAAAAAATAATTGTTGAAGGAACAAGAGCAAATGCTCGCAATTTCATATATTAGGAACAGTGCTTACAAGAATCGAATACATCATAACTGAAACACATGAATAAATACAAAATTTATATATTCTAAAAATACAAAAAACAAAAACTAAATTCATATAGTTGGTTGAGGAAATCGATGATATTTGAGGGATGGTGTGAAGTTTCTGATTCCACCATTTGAATGGTTGTTCTCCGTTAAGAACAAATTTATCTTCTTCTTTAAGATTTGGTGCTCCTACAACAAAGGAGTAATTAATATGCGTTGTATATCGAAAACACGTCAGGTAGCCATGGATCTTCATAGTTATGTAGATCTACGTCAAGCCAATGTGACCCACCCACGAAGATGTATTTGAAACAATTGCAACAATCGATAGAATTTCCTTAAAAGCTATATGAAATTGTTTTACAAACATATAATAGAAATCAAGATAGCATACATAAGCCATCTGATCGTTAAGAAAAATAAAAAGAACCCTAAAAATTGTTGGAACAACAATTTGTTTCATTGAAACTGTACGAACTAGGAAGACTAACTTTGATCTGCCCTGAAGATCTGAAAAATCAGATCAAATCTGGGTAGAACAAAATAAATGAAAAAGAAGGAGTTTTCTTTTTTCAAGATTGATGCATAGGGTGTTTGGATACCAGATGTAGAACTGTTTATGTTTCTCTTAATTATAAAAGTTAAAAAATAAAAAGAATTATTTCCTTTTTATTTTTAAAATCCATCCTGAAATTGTGTTCACAATGTATTTCGACTGAATTAAGTTGTAAAGCAACTTCTATAGGTGAATCCGAACACCCTTGCTACTTGGATGGTTATCAAATTTCAAAGGAGTTACCATATTTCAATGATTGAAAGATGGGTTTTGTCTGAGATTGATAGTCCCCTGAGGAATTTGGTAACTGTGCGTAACAATTTTTCAATTTTGCTTTTAGAAATATATTGAACTTGATCTATAAAAAAATGTTCATGTGACGTATGAAATTTATCACTCCAATTAATTTTGAAGTTACAAATAGAGAGACAACATTTTTAAAATGCACACATATACAAATAATTACATAATGTCGATATTCTCGTGATATATTTTTTTATCAAAGCTTTGCATCCATACTAAAATTTAGCGCATTCCAAGATGACGAACCTCACCATCTACTAGTTTTAGTTTTGACCCTTAATTTTCAACGATTGATTTTCAATGTCATAACATATTCTACATTTCGAATTGTGCTTATTTTCAACGCTATAGGATATTCCACCAAAAATTTAGTTTCAAATTCATCATTGTTTTGATTTTATAAAATAAAATATGAAGTAGTAATTTCAAAATTATAAATTAGTGCGAGAATAACCATATCAATAAATTTCTCCCTTAATTAATTTATGTAGGAAATACCATATGGTCCTAAAAATAATATATTAGAGTGAGTTTGGTCCAGTTGACCTAGTCAACTATTTGTTTGGTCCTTTTATAAAATATATATTATTGTTTAGTCCTACAAATTATTGTTTGGTCCTAGGGTGACGTCATGGATGATGTAATTGTTGTTTGGTAGTGGCAGAAATACCCTTTTAGATTAGGACCATATATATAGGAAAAGTCAAGTGAAAATATCTCATATCCAGATCTACTTTCTTTCTCCTTAGTTTTTCTTTTTTTCTGCTGTTGTTTTTATTTGCAAAAGATACAGAATTTTTATGAGATTGTGGAAGACGATGGTTTTTGTTTATGTTGTTGTTGTTGTTGTTAAAAACGATGAAGATTGTTTTATGAAGGTGATGTTGATTGATTTATGAAGATTTTCTTTCTGTTGTTTGAAGATGATTAAACGCGTTTTTCTACTGCTGATGATGAAGACGATGATGAGCGACGATGATTTTTGGGTTTTTTTTTTCTATGTTGCTGCTGCTGTTGTTGAATATGATGATGAAGACGATGATGCTGTTGTTCGTAGCTTGAATGTAAGTTTCAGATATATGAAAAACCTTGAAATTATTTGATTTCTTTATCGTTTTCTTCTTCTTTATCATCATCACTTGGATCTCTGTTGTCGAAGATGATGAATACGATGATTTTTGATGAAGTTCATTGATTACAATGAACTCTGTTGAAGAATGATGAAGACGACGAAGCTCATCAAACATAATGAACTCTGATTTTTTATGGGTTTTTTTGTGTGTTCATGTCAAAGAATAAACTTTGTTTTGGATCTTGAATTATTAGGTGTTCATCTTAAATAATGAACTCTGTTATAGGTTTGAATTAGTTAGTTTTTGATAGGTGTTAATTTTGACGAATGAACTTTGATTTTTGTTCATAATTACGAACTTTTGATTGGGTGTTCATTTGAAAGAATGAACTCTGATTTTTGATAGGTGTTCATTGTGACGAATGAACTCTGATTTTTGTTCATAATTGTGAACTTTGATTGGGTGTTCATTCGGAAGAATGAACTCTAATTCATATAGGTTTTATTAGGTGTTCATTCGAAAGAATGAACTCTGTTTTCATATAGGGTTTATTAGGTGTTCATTGGAAAGAATGAACTCTTGTTTTTATTCATAATAGTGGAGTTTTTGTTGTGCGTTCATTTGAAAAAATGAACTCTGATTTTTTGTTCTTAATAACGAAATTTTTGTAGAATTTTAATGAAATGTAATGAAGTTCATAGAATATAATGAAGTGTACAGTTTTCATGAAACAAAATGAACTCAATCTACAAAAGCCTGATAGTTCATCAAACAGAATGAACTGCTACAAGAAAAAATAAGTGGGAATCAACACGGAAGGGTATTTTGGACCATTTAATATTTTCAAATAACTATAGACCAAACAGGAAACGCTTTTTCCCGTCGGACCAAATAGTTTTGGGACCACTTAAAAAAAAGGCCAAACAATTATTTTCCCGAATTTATTTGATATTCTATTAGAAAATTTTATCATTAAAAATTTAACAATACGGAGTACTTAAAAAATATATATTTCTAAGACTTTAAAGCTATGCTAGTCATATCTTCCCATAATCATCCATAGTCTATATAAGTACACTTTGGCGAAACAAAAGTAGATAATTTTGGTCCCCCGGAGAATGTAAGGTCTCTTTCCAAATTGAAGTTTTGACATTATCCTTAGCCTGGATTCACATATATAGTTTTCCAGACTCCGGACGACATAGACTTCGAAGCAACGCACGATTAAGATGCCTTTCATGGATGCTCGATCATTAAATGTTTTGAGCCAAATGATGTTGTTAAAATCGTAAAGAATGTCTTGCACTCTAAGTCTAAGCTATAATGAAATGGATTATTGGTAACTTTTATTATTATGACGAAGAATTCATTATCTACTAGTGCAGTGATGTTGCGTATGCTGTCTTTGCAGAGTGTCCTTTGAAAATTCATAACTGAGATTCTCATAGAAACGTCATCACTCCTCCTCAGATTCTGATTCACTTTTTTTATCACTAGAGTCCACCTTAGGGTACTGACTAACTGAACATCCGCCTCCAGTTTTGCTGCATAGATAATTATCTCAGATGTGAAGAATCAACGGCTACAGATGTGTGTATATCAGAGCTACAGTGTGTGAACTCGCCCTTACATCAGGTGGACGCTAAAATAAGATCCACAGGCAGGGTTGAGTCAAATATTACAACCCACATTGGGATGTGTGCGCAATGGTAGTCAACACAAACGGTACGTGAATGTGGTCAGGTATTTTCCAAATTTCTAACAAGATAAGCAGGCCAGGAAAAGTGAGTGTGAGCCGTATGCAGTTGGCCAATCACTTGTCAGATAATACGTTACATAGTACTAGCGAAGGAAGAGCCGTTCGTACGTTGCAGGTATCTCAGACAGTGATAACGAATTCCTAGCGAGCCTTGCACAAAACCAAGCGCATGTACTAGGAGGTACTATGACATTATCGGACAATATAAAGTAATCCTCAAAACTTTCATCATCTGTCATGTGATCTTGGTCAACGTTGTTTCAGTACAAAACAACTTGTGGGGAGGTTTGCAGTGTCAAACTTCTAGTGTCCTAGATACCTAGTTTATAAGCTGATCTTCTGCACTGATATACATGGTATATCAGTGCTGGCCGAAATCCAAGAATTCCTAGGGTATTGCAGTGATGAACAAATTCCTAGGCTTTCCCGTACATGGATAGCCTCAAAGGCATGATGGGTTTTGTCTCGAATGTCCCTCTCCTTGAACATGAAAAAACTATTGCACATGAAACAAGACCCGTTATAGTACTGTACTATCGTAGATTACCCACGGCTACTTGATTTTTTCATTTTTATTTTTTTATTCTATTGAAACATGGCCAAATTGGGGTATATCCGGATAAATTTTGGCTAATTTGGGGCCTACAACTACAGGACAAAAAAAGAATATTTTGAAGTAAAATGGATAACCCCTTATCCAATTATTTTACTAAATGGCAAAACTACCCCTGATTAATTAATGCTAATTCGGGTGATTGAATGATGTTTAATCAAGTTAATCCTAAAATTAAGTATCATTAATTCATCATCAAAACTTGAAAAAATCTTAATTTAAAAAAAAAAAAAAACTAGATCCAGAATCGGTTGATGTTAGTGCATTTGTAAACCGTTTATGGGTTGAGTTTTTTCGAATGACGAAGTAAACCCAGAATCGGGTTTTTTTCATTACCCACATAATCTACAATCGGTGTTTACTGATGTCCACATAATCCGATTATACCTTACTTTCAGAAACAAAATATTCATTACATAGTTTAGGAAATTAGCGCACTACATATATAGGATTCAGTATGGGAATTCTAGAATTTGACACATCAAATGTTCGCCAATGAACCTCCGAGCACGTCGGTACAACGTCGTATATTCTTTGTGGTGAATGAACTTAGTTTTCCCATTACGAATTCTCCATAGCCCGTTGAAACGTTCCAGATGAAATTCAATGAATTCTTAAATGTTAGTATGCGGATTCTTAAATGTTAGTATGCGAACTTTTAACGATGACATAAGTATAAATATTATCGGATTACTCACTTTTTCCCTAAGAGGAGCTCGTGGATGATAGTCGTACACCATATTTCTAACTTTTACGTACTCTCGCATTGCACTTTTTATGTAGTTGAATCGAAATGCCAAGTCTCTCCATTTGCAGTTATTGGGATTCCCGGTACGCCCGTAAAAAAACTCTTTACTCTCTTCCAAAACATTGAATAGATTTCATTCGGACGTTCGCGGAACGTATTAGCAAACGATTTAACGAGACACAAATCTTCATACGGTTCCCATTCCATTTTCTAGGCTAAGTGTGTGATGTGGGAGTGGCTCAAAGAGGTTGTCCTTATATAAATGAAGTCTCAACGACTATTTTTTTCGAATTCAATTCACATAATCAGATTTTAGGGATGTCCACATAGACCGATTGTGTCCTTGCAAAATCATATAAAATATTCCTCTCAATAATCGGATTTTAATATTGCACATGTAATCCGATTCTTTGCAAAAAAAGATAGAGAAGAGGTGTCATTTTTCCTTAGTAGAATCGGATTACATGAAGTGCCGACATAGACCGATTATGAAGGTTGTCAAAATATGCCTCTCAACAATCGGATTTTAATAATGCACATGTAATCTGATTTTTTGCAAAAAAAAATTAAAGAAAAATTGTCACTTTTCCCCACAGGAATCGGATTACATGATATGACCACATAGACCGATTCTGAAAGTAAACCTCTGGAGAACTGTCAGAATCGGATTACATATAGGTAAATGTAAACCGATTCTGACTGAAAAACTGCCAGAATCCTGCATTTTTGCGCACACATTGTAGTTGGTTCTTTGTGTCGCGTCTAAGACAAACACAAACAATTTTCAAAAGAAACCAGATTCAGTCATTCATAAACTAGGAATATAACCAAACATAATTCGAAAATAAGTTTAAGACATAAGTTTTGACTCCATAATTATCCATAGTTAAAGACATAAGTTTGAAACCATTCATACATGAACATCCCCACCACGGCAACGTCTAACACCACGACCTCGTCTACCTCGTTCAGCAGGTTGGGCGCTGCTCGATGCACCTTCAGACATCTTTTTTGTGGTGACTCTCTTTCCTTTTCCTTTGGCCAAATCCTGCTTGTAAGGGTCAAAGACAACATCTTTCGTCGTCAAGTTGTCCAACTGGCATCTCAACTTCAGATAGTCCACATCTTGGGACTTCGACTTACTTTTGTAGGTGTACATGTCTCCGTAATACCCGCGGTCCCATTCCTTGTTCTCAAAAGCCCTTTTAGAAAATATTGGGAAGTGTAAATATATTCATGCCTGCAGAAAAGCCATATTCCCTCCGATTTGGTTCCTTTGAGCCCTAGAATCCTTTCTCAACTCGTTCAACGAGTGTGCAAGGATGGAAGTGCCCCAAGAGTATTCGTGAATCTTGTCAAATGGTTGCAATAGATGAATAAGGTTGGCGCTCACACGGGCACCAGAAACGTCGGGGAAGATAACAACTTCCAGGATGTAGAGGACATACGCATTGGCCGTGGCGATAATACATTCACGGGTTATCACTTTTCCTTCAGCACGAAGCTTTTTTGTTCCCATGAAGTTGTCCCTCAGCTTCGAGAGATGGAATATCCTCTGCTTTGCCTTGCCTACTAGCATCTCTGACTTGGACTTCTCCTCATCGCATTGGAACACATCCTTGGTGAATGCGTAAATCTTGTCCCGGTCAAGCTCTTGCACGTATTCTTCGTGCTTCACGGCTTTACCTTCTATCTTTAGCCCGGTAATGAACTTCGCATCATATGGAGTTATCGTCATTTCGCCAAATGGAAGATGCAAAGTATCCGTTTCCCCGTAATATCTCTCGGAAAAGGCGGAACAAAGAGGTTTGTCGTAACCAAGAACCAAATTTTCGACCGCAGGTATCAACCCCGTAGAATTGACTAGATCGATTACTGCCTGAACTTATCCAATGGTTGATTCTATTGCTTCCAGTGACCAAGCCTTCATCATACTCACTGACGTTCCTGGCTTCATACGACGAACGAAATCCTTGTGATCCTATAAAACAAAGTAAACCCGATGGACAATAATCAAAACACTACATGGATTATAAGTTTTATGTTACATAGCATAAGGTTTAGGTAGTTACTACGGTATGGCAGACGACCACGGCCCAACTGTCTTTGCACCCCCATAACATCTGTCCTCCATCACCGGGTAACCCGTAAACGGGATCCTTAGGGCCGCGAGGAAACATCTTCAGCGGGTCGGGCATGTGGTCACCTTTCTTCTTCTTTGGACCATCTATCTTCTTACCATCTGTCTTACCTTGTTCTTGAGCGTCTCCTCCTTGGACTGGTTGTTGAACTTCTCCTCCTTGAACTTGTTATTGCACTTGTTCTTGAACTTCTCCCATCTCTTCATCAACTTCATTGTCACTTTCTTCTTCATCAACTTGATTCTCACTTTCTTCTTCATCACTTTCATTCTCACCTTCTTCGTCATCATTTTTATTCCCACTTTCTTCTTCACCACCTTCCTTGCCACCAATTTCATCTTGGTTGATCTCCTTGCCACCACTTTCTTCCTCATTAACTTCCTCCTCACTTTGTTCTTCAGCAGCTTCTCTATCACTACCTTCTTGTTCAGTAGGTATATCGGAATCAGATTCTTCATATGTTGGTTGCTCCGCTTGAGGTGGTGGGTCATTGATGCTGATCCCTTTGGCTTTACTCCCCGTGGCCCTTCGGTGGGAAGCATTCAAATTTTTACCACCCTCTTGACGAGGTCCCAAATTCTTAGGAGAATCAAAGTCATTTTTCCACTAATATTTCTTTTCGGCTTGCTTTTGTTGGCTGCCCTTGTTTGGCCTATAGAATACGGAGTTAAGCGACAAACAACAATGGAATCGAATGCATATTTTTGAAGTCAAGGTATACAATCGGTTTACTCGATACACATATAAAGTCTGATTCTTAACATAACAAATCAACAATCGAATTATTTAAGTGCTCATATAATCCGATTCTAAAAAACAAAACATACATAAACGATGGGCAGTTCTTCTTACAAGAATTGGTTTACTCGATATACACATAAAGTCCGATTCCTAACATAGCAAATCAACAATCGAATTATTTAAGTGCTCATGTAATCCGATTCTAACAAAAAAAAACATACAGGAATGATGGGCAGTTCTTCTTACAATAATCGGTTTACTCGATATACATATAAAGTCCGATTATGGCTAAGCAGTTATAAACCAAAGTCTACACAATCGGTTTTTGTGGGCACATATGCAATCTGATTATAACGAAAAAAAGTTACAAAAAAAATGGTTATCTCTACCATAACTGAATCGGGCTATGTGGACATTAACATTGACCGATTCTGGTTCAAATTTTTCGAACCAGAAACACATGCAGCACAATCGGTTTTTGTGGGCATGAACATAAACTGTTTCTAAACACAATCGGTTTACAAGTACATTAACATAATCCGATTCTATGAAACCCTAAAAATTATGATTTCAAAATTTCGAATTCTAAGCGATTGCATGTTATTAAAACCTAGTTTAGAGGATTGGATTGATAGAAAAGCACCTTATTCGACCCATTTCCTCCTCTTGTTGTGCGATTAAAGATGGTTCGTCTCGAGCAACCGTTTTCTTCTTCGGTTTGTTTCCAATCGCTTGAAAAATTCCTGGATTACTCTCACTAGGATAAGTAATTCCAGTGGCTTGTTTGTATGTTGGTCGTTTCGACATTTTATAGAAGAAAAAAACTATTAATCGTTTTTGGATCGTCGATGATCGACGATGTTTTGGTTTCAAAAAAATGGAAAAAGAGGGAGAAGAAGAGATGCACAATCGGTTTAAGAAGTTAAGAATTGAATCTGATTTTAGTTTTAAGTTTTATTATTAAGAGTTAATTGGGGTAAATTGGTAGTATTATTTTTTTGTAGAGGGTAAACTGGTAGTTTTCAGCAAATTTAGACACCCCTTAACATTTCTTCTTGGGTGGATGAAGTAATCTATATGCCCCAAATAATCACACTATGCCCCAAACTAGCCAGGAGATTAATAGGGGTATCTAATGAGACAAATTCCGGGTCATTATGAAGCAAAACATAAATACCCTTTAACCAATTATTGTCAAAATGGCTAATCTATCCTTGCTTAATTAACACTAAAAAAATTTGATTAGGTTAATTAGTTTAGTTAGTTACATGATTAAAATTCTGAAATTAGGTTTCATTTAGATTGAATTCACGGATTATAGGTTATGTTTTTTGAGGATTTTTTTTTTTTGAGATTTTTGTTTGTAACGGAAATGAAAGCACACCAGCCAAACACTTCTAAAAAGAGGATTGTAAAAACTACTGAGTGATTTCATACTCAAAATTAAAGAAGAAATCAACACTTTCAGTTCTGAAAGTATGAAAAGTCGGCAGGGTCGACAAATTAGGAAGATAACGACTTTTGGTAGCCGACATCCTTGTAATAAATATAGATGCCGACTTTATTGTTTTTGACACACATGAGATGTGTTGTAAATGCTTCACTAGTCGGCATCTTATTAATTTCTCACCCTGCCGGCTAATGTATAGTCGGCATTTTATTAATTTCTCACCATACCGGCTAGAGTATAGTCGGCACGGAAGTAATCTTGGAACAAAATGACCCTGGATTAGCAGGCACGATGTGCAATTTACAACCTTGCCGACCTTTAGTTATACCCAACAGAAAACATAATCTAGATAGATGTAATCCACTTTATTCATGCAATTTTGATTACTACATTGATTGAAACATAAAATCTAACTCCTTATTATAGGAATAACAGATGCACTTAGCACGTGCATCAAGCCTTTGAACCCCTAGTCTTGTGAGGGTTTACATAGAGATCTACCCATAAAAACTTTTAAAACCATTAATCTTCGTCGGAGGAATCCGAGTCCGATTCACCCACCATCAACTCCGGGGCATACTCCGGAATTTTGGATACCATGAAGTGATAGCTTGCATCAAATATTTGTAGGCTGCTCTTCGGGAGTATAAGACCGGATTATTAGTTGGTTCCTATTCACCTTGATTTATCAAAAGACGGAACAAAACTTCATAGGTACTTCTGTGGGAGACATATTTATCTATCAGAATAGACTTATCCGTGGGAGAAAGATTTGTTTATAAGTCTTCGACTTTGGGTCGTAGCAACTCTTAGTTGTGGGTGAGATCAGCTAAGGGAATCAATTGCGCAGAATCCGGCGTGGTTTTAGAGGCGTAAGGAACGCGATTGTACCTTAATCGGTGTGAGACTTGGTTAGGGCTCAACTACATTCCAGTCCGAAGTTAACTTGTAGTAGTCTAGTGTCTGTAGCGGCTTAATATAGTGTGGTGTTCAAATCTGGACTAGATCCCGGGGTTTTTCTGCATATGCAGTTTCCTCGTTAACAAAATTTCTGGTGTCTGTGTTCTTTCTTTTCCGCATTATATTTGTTTATATAATTGAAATATCACAGGTTGTGCATAGTTCAATCAGTTGATAAATCCTAACTTGTTTGTTGGATATAACTTGATTGACACTTGGGCATTGGTCTTTGGTACCGTCTAAGTTATTTCTCATATCAATCAAGCTCATGGATTTCTATCTGTTCGATTTGCTGATTGCATTGAGAAATAGAGATAAAGCTTTTTGATAACTTTCTTGATTGAGCTCGCTTTTAAGTTGGTGCTCTCGGAATTATATTGGAGTTTTAGTCCATGTAGATTGCCGAACGAATTATTGGGTGTGGTTGTTATATCCCCGCTTTTTCAATTGGTATCAGAGCAGGCAAACACGCTAAGACCTCATAAGTCTTTGTTTTTAGCAATCTGACTCTATGGACAGAAGTGATATCTCTGACAAACGCATCACCAGGAATAAAAGTTCTGTTCCTATGAAATCTATTAAAGATAAAGATTTGTCAATCTCGCATATAGATGAACATCTAGTTCCCACGAAACATACAAATATTGATAAGTGTTACCCTGATTATCTTACTGACGAGTATGACTCTGAAGTAGAAAGGGAAGCAGCCCAAGAGAGTTCAATGATTCTAAGTCTTGTTAGAATCCAGGAAGCTGAAATCAATAGGATGATATACAAAGTCAATATGATTATTGGTATGGTAAATGATCGTGATTCCCAATTAAGGATTCTTCGTGAGGAAAACGCCGTAGTTTGTTCTTCTCGAACCTTACTCGAGGCTAAACTCAAGGAGGATTCCTTGGAAATCGAACGTCTATTGAGTAAACTCTCGATTCAATGCAAAGGATGTTATGAGGAGTCCACTATACCAATTACTTCTGACTCAATTGTGATGTTAGAAAACGTGACTACGTGTAATCATGTTTTTCTGATGAAACCAATGTCAGAAGCTAAATTGCAAACCCTTCCTATTGCTAAAGATGTGCTTGAAACTTTCACTAATCAAGGAATCACCACATCTCTCGGAAGGGAGAAATATTCTAACGATGTTGTCAAACCTATTCACTTTAATTACGTTTGTGATCAGAAAGTGTGTCTATTTTGTGATACGAAGGGACATGTTCGACGGAAGTGCAAATTAAGTTTGGATGAAAACTTTCTTTGTCGACTCCAACACACCTTAGATTTAATTCTCAACGGTGTAACTGACATTCGTATGTCTAAACCAATCGGTTTTAGAACTCACCCTGCGAAACTCTCCAAGAAAGTCAGTTCAGTTTGCTCTTCTAATGTTCGAACATGTGATAGTAGCTTTGACACAAATCGGTCAAGGAGATTTCAAATGAATCCTTCTCAGATTAGTTTTGGGGATGGTTCTCATGGGGTGAAAAAGTTTCCAGAAGGTGTAACCAACAATGGAGATGTGAAGGACAACCTAAATCCGATAATTAAAGGGTACAAAGATCTTATCAACAGGCTGTCAAATTCCTCCAGACAAACCTCTTCAGGTAAGGATTCAAACTTGGTTTCATACTTTGATGATAGTAAGTTTGATGATACTTTTTCACATCAAAAAGGGTTTCCTCATAAAATTAGAAGAAAAAAGAAGTTTAACCAAGAACGTGGTTCAATTGATGAGCATAATGCTCATACTTGTGTTAATTAATCACAAGGATTGAAACCTTCCTCATGAAAAATCCTACTATGTAAGACATGCTAATGATCAGGTATACTTGATAGCAAAAATATTCTAGGAGCTACTATCTTTTTGATTGTTAGCTAGACTTTCGCCCACAGACAACGCTGCATATGTATTTTCATTTTCTTCAAAATAATTTTTGTTTTGAAAATTTTAGTTAATACTTTTTTTTTGGTTGTTTGTGCTACTCTTGTGCTCTAAATTTTCCTCTTGTGAGTATATAAAATTTATTGAGCTAAGATTTGTGAAAGAAAATTTTCACATAGCAAGATTTCTGATGTGTTTCCTTTAGGAACTTTACAGTTTTTTCAAAATTTCCTCTTATGGGTTAAGTATGTGTTTATACGGGTACCCGTTGTTACAAGTCACGAACTAACTCTGAAAAACCCTAAAAATATATTCCCTGAGAAACCGTTTATATACCTATCCTATTGAGCTGAGTTATCTCACTCTAGGTTATTTTTCTCATATAAAGAATGTCGTCTATCTCCTTCTCACACTTGTGATTTTACAAAAGGGTTTCTTAATAAAGGTATGGGTTACGGTTCCAAAGGGAAGAAGAAAACAACCCTAGTAGAAGTTGACGATGTCAAAGCTCAAAATCCTGATGATTATTCTCATGTCTCATGCTATTATGCATATACTCATCAAGATGTAGAGCGTGATGAAATGGTTTCTGCTAAAGTGGTTCATGATTTTCTTAAATAGTTTGAGGATGCAAAACTGCAGCTCGTTGATACTATGAAAGGTCTCGATGTGTTACGAATTGAGTTGAAAAAAGGTTAATTCTGACCTTGTTCTCATGAAGACGCATGTTAAAGATCTTCTCAATGAGGATATCTTCTCCGAAGAAGCAGTAAATCCTGTCAATCACAAGATCGAAGGTCTTAAGACTCATGAAGGTTCCGAAAGTGTACTCTGATTTTAGTTTAAGTTTGTTATTGGTTCTTAGGGGTTTATTTTTAATGTCTAGGAAACTTCTTATGAGAATTTATTCTTATGTTTTAAGAAGGACAACTAGGGTTTGGAATAACAAATATTGTGATTACACATTGCTATTGCCAACGATTTTCATCTTGCAATGTTTTTAGATTTATTTATTTAAATTCTAAGTTATTTGGAAGATGATTTTGCAGTATTAATCTTTATTGGTTTTATATATTGCAAAATATTTGATATGTTTGTGTTTACGTCCGTGAATTATGATTATCTCGTATGCTCAAAAGTTAAGTCTATTATATCTTTATGCAAATATTGATAAAAGATAGAATGAACTTTTGAAAATTCCGCAGTATTGATCTTTCCCTGAACCACTTTTATGTGAAAGTACTGTATGGATCCGTAAGTTTTTTTTATCTTGAGCGTTTTCAATTAAATTAATCAATAAGGTCTTCTTGTGGTTAATTTATTCGAGTTTACCGGATATAAATCCATGTGGTTTGTTAATGTCCAAATAAATCCTTCTTTTTTTGTAAAAATAAGGTCGCTCTTGTTGTTCTTTCGGGAATGACATCAAATGGGGGGAGAGTTCTTAATTGAATTTGTGCTTAATTGCCAAATCTTTGTGGGGAGTGCGGTTGTGGAATATTGTAGGAGTTATCTTGTATCTTTATAAACTCCTTGATGAATACAATAAGTTTCGACTATGTGAAATCATCGAAACAAAGTTGATATGTTCTCTTTTAGTCATGAATTATCTCTTTGAGAATTTCATTATGATCCCATAGTTTCCGTACCTTTGCAAATTTATATTAACAAAAAGGGGGGAAATTATTTGGTAGTTCACACTACATACATATGGTTTACGAATCATTATGTAAGGGGGAGTGGTTTTCATTGTGAGATGAAGTATTGACTAAGGGGGAGTGATACATATCACCATAGTATTATTGTCAAAATTGTGATGCAATTGAACTTTGATTCTGTGTAATAATACTATTGAAAAAGCGAGGGTCTAACAACCACACCCAATATTTCGTTTAGGCACTCTGTATGGACTAACTCCAATATAATTCCAAGAGAATCAACTAGACAGTCAGACTCAATCAAGGAAAATATATCCAAGAGTTATATCTCTGTTTCTCAATGTAATCAGCAAATCAAACAGATAGAAATCCGTGAGCCTGATTATTATGAGAAACAACTTGAACAGTACCAAGACCAATGTTCAAGTGTCAATCAATTTCAATCAACAACCAAAGGTTGGATTTACCAATTGATTGAACTATGCACAACCTGTGATATTTCAATTATATAGAAAATATAATGCGGAAAAGAAATAAAACAGACACCAGAAGTTTTGTTAACGAGGAAACCGCAAATGCAGAAAACCCCAGGACCTAGTCCAGATTTGAACACCATACTGTATTAAGCCTCTACAGACTCTAGCCTACTACAAGTTAACTTCGGACTGGAATGTAGTTGAGCCCTAACCAATCTCACACTGATTAAGTTATAGTCGCGTTCCTTACGCCTCTGAATCCCAGCAGGATTATACGCACTTGATTCCCTTAGCTAATCTCACCCACAACTAAGAGTTGCTACGACCCAAAGTCGAAGAATTGATAAACTAATCTTTCTCATACAAAAAAGTCTATTTGAATATGTCTCCCACAGAAATACCTACGAAGTTTTGTTCCGTATTTTGATAAATCAAGGTGAACAGGAACCAATTGATAATCCGGTTTTATATCCCCGAAGAACAGCCTAGAAATATCAATCACCTCACAATAACTTAACTATATGGTAGTAGAACAGGTTATTGTGGAATCACAAAGAATGAGACTGAAAAAGCGGGGGTACAACAACCTTACCCAATATTTCGCTTAGCAATCTGTATGGACTAACTCCAATATACTTTTAAGAGAATCAACTAGACAGTCAGACTTAATCTTAAGAAAAAGTATATCAAAGAGTTATATCTCAATTTCTCGATTCAATCCGCAATCAAACAAATAGGAAATTCTGAGCCTGATTGAATACAAGAGAAATAACTTGAACGGTACCAAAGACCAATGTTCAAGGATCAATCAATAACCAAAGGTTAGATTTACCAATTGATCGATTCAACGCACAATCTGTGATATTTCAATTATATAACAAAATATAATGCGGAAAAGAAATAACACAGACACCAGAAATTTTGTTAACGAGGAAACCGCAAATGCAGAAAACCCCCATGACCTAGTCCATATTTGAACACCACACTGTATTAAGCTGCTACAAATACTAGCCTACTACCAAGCTAACTTTGAACTGGAATGTAGTTGAGCCATAACCAATCTCACACTGTTTAAGGTACAGTCGCGTTCCTTACACCTCAGAATCCCAGCAAGACTCTACACACTTGATTCCTTTAGCTGATCTCACCCACAACTAAGAGTTGCTACGACCCAAAGTTGAAGACTTAATAAACAAATCTGTATCACACAGAAAAGTCTATTGAATAGATAAATCTGTCTCCCACAGATAAACCTACGAGTTTTGTTCCGTCTTTTGATAAATCAAGGTGAACAGGAACCAATTGATATACCGGGCTTATATTCCCGAAGAAAAGCCTAGAAATATCAATCACCTCACAATAATCTTAATCGATTAACGAAACAAGTTATTGTGGAATCACAAACGATGAGACGAAGGTGTTTGTGACTACTTTTCTATCTTGCCTATCGGAGATGAAATCTCGAGAAAATCTTAAAGAAGATAGTACTCAATCATGATAAAAAAACAACAAGATCAGAACACGCAACTACAGAGAAATAGTTGGGTATGGCTTCACAATCCCAATGAAGTCTTTAAGTCGTTAACCTACAGGGTTTCGTGAAAAACCTAAGGTTAAAGGAGAATCGAATCTAGCTTATGCAACTAGTATCACACAGGAGGTGTGGGGATTAGGTTTCCTAGTTGCTAGAGTTCTCCTTTATATAGTCTTCAAATCAGGGTTTGCAATCTAAGTTACCTTGGTAACAAAGCATTCAATATTCACCATTAGTTGAAAACCTGATTAGATTTAAGCTAATATCTTTCAACCGTTAGATCGAACTTAGCTTGTTATACACAAATGTAATGTACCTTCATTTAGGTTTGGGTAACCATACCTAAACGTGTACACTTAGTCGGTTCAACAATAGTTAACCAATGGTTATCCATATGAGCACTTTCATATTAACCTTATTCATCTTCACCATAACTAGTTCAAATAACTCAAATGAAACTAGTTAGAGAGTTGTTCAATTGGTTAGATCTCATAGAAGTATACAAGACACAGTTGAAGCAAAATCAATTTTGATTCACTCGAATCAATTCATGAACATCATAGCCACGGTTTGCGAAAGATTGCATTCCTTATTATATAAATATTTTAGTTCATGAACAAACCAATTTTAGTAAGTAACCTACTTAAGTATGCAAACGGGTACGCATACCTAAGTAGCCGGACCGAGTTTGGTTACGCCAGTATGCGTACGGGTATGCATACCATTTCACATTCCAAATTCCAGCAGAAATTCATGGAACCCAAACTTCCGCCAGTACGCGTACGGGTACGCATACTTAGATTCCGGACTTCCAACAACCAACCAGTACGTGTACGGGTACGCATACTTAGGTTCCCGGTTTTGGATTTATACACAAATGTGAATACACACTATGCTTATATCCAAACATGGTTACTTGTTCTAAACTCTCATTTCAATCATTGAAACTTTCTTAGAGGATGGCAATAGTTGTTATCCATGAACTATTAGCATCAAAGCGATTTTCAAGTTATTGAAATAAACAACATGACTTTCGTCAAGAGTAAAGATGAACTTGGTTAAAGCGAAAGCTTACCAACACATATTTCGAGAAATAGATAAGTGAGTTAAACTCAGCTCGAAATAGCAAATGTGTATAATTGAAGTCTATATAGCAATACGAGTTTTGTCTCAAAATAGGAGATAAAATAGATAGACTTTTGAGTGATAGATAAGTTCAAGTCTCCACATACCTTTTGTTGATGAAGTTCCACAAGTTTATTGAGTAGTTCTTCATCTTCTTTCGATGAACGTCGTGGAGTCTAAATCTCAACTACACTTACTATCCTAATCCGAGACTTAGCTATAAGTAGATGATAGACGCATTTATGTGTCTATTTTCATCTCTTTTGTGTATATTGTTAGTACCCATTTTTGTACTAATTTTGGTATTTTATCCCTTTGTAGGTGTGTTTGGAGGAATAGGCTTTTGCGGCAAAATTGGCTCGAAAAGTTGTTAAAGGCTCCTGGGAGGACATTTGCTATTCGGACTCTCACTTTGGATAAGGGGTAACCCATTTCCAGGCAGCTACTAAACACAGACCGGGACTGGATAGGGGGGGGGGGGTCACTTTCTTCCCAAAAATTTCAAAACAGAAAAAGCGGGAAAATGTTTACAGCTTCCTGTGAACTCTACTGGTTTGATTTCAACGAGTTTTTCTCGGGATTTCTTCACAGTTCTGGATAGGGATCAATCTTGTACGACAAATAGGGTTGGTAACACTAATTGAATCGAGAAAATAGGAGTTTTACACGTGGTATATCTTCGACAGGGAGTATTTACATTTTCAGATATTTTCGGTTTATAAAAGAAGTTTGGGGAGATTCTACGCTAAGATTGCAATGTATTGAGTCCTTATTCAGTCTTGAGAGAGTATATGAGAGTTTGGAAACCAAGTTGACGCGTAGAGAAGATTAAACAGGGAAGAAAAATCCCGTAACTTGCTGAAAAGAAAAACAAGAATATTTGTGGATTAACTCGAGAGATTTTGGGTCTGGTGGCTATATATAGGTTGATTCGAGTCATAAAAAGAAAAACGAACAATTTGGGAGAGTTTGGAGAAGTTTAGAGCACTAGAGAGGCGAAGAAAATCGAGTACAGAAACTCTGCTGCTGCTGCTGAAGAAGAAGAAGACGAAGAACATAAGACGCACATGCAACAGTCGCAGAGGAAGACTTATTTTCAGTGACAACGAGCTTCTATCGTTCCTGTCTGCAGTGACTGAAACCCTTCAGCAACGATTCAGTCTTCTGTTTTAGACTTTCAGCGACTACAGTGTATTCTTTTCACTCTTTTAATCAATTTTTGAACCATAAACATGTATTTTGAGAACATGATTAATATGAGGAGCTAAACCCCCTTAGCCGAGGCGACAGAGGAAGCCATTGTTCCATGAAAAGTGGTATAGTTCTATTTTGATTATTTATTGCAATTATTTTACATGATTATTTTCATAGAACTTAAAAGAAAAATTGGTTTTTATTGAGTAGTTGTGAAGTGTTTTGATGGGACATGCTTGGTTTTAATACTTTTGATGTTTCATGCTTCGTGCTTACAATTCTTACTTCAAAAATCTATTAAAGGCAAAATATTAGAATCACTTTAAAAGAAAACATTGCATGAATATTGATTAAAATTTATCACTTAATTGGTCAATGGTGGAATCCAGAGACTCGGTATTTTCTTATTATTATTGAAACAACTTTATTTAATTTTCGAAAATCCTTCACAAGCCCGAGTTGAACGAACTCTACTTATCACTTTTTACAACAACTTAAAATTCACATCAATTTTTGGCGCCGCCGACGCGGACTTGTTTTTAGGGTTTTAGATTATTATTATTATTATTATTTATTTTTTTTAATTTATATTTACGTTTTTGGGTATTTGTCTTTTATCTACAGGTTTTGGAATGTAAAGAAAAAAACATTGAGCCAAGGAGTTTGGTGATTTCGTAAAGACTTGGAGCTAAAGATTAAAGCGAAAATAACGGAAAAGAAGACAATTTTGTTTTAGTTATTTTATTTTTAGGTTATTTTTTATTCTTTTTTTTTAGGGTTTTTTTTTTTTAGAAAAAAGAAAAAAAATTGTATTAGGGTTTCTTTATTATTTTGTAAATATTTTTTTTTTGGTTGGACTTTTTGGACTTTGGACACTATTTTTATTTTTTATTTTTATATACCCTACGGAAGGGTATCCTTAAATATAAAAAAAAATGTTTGCAGAGAAGGAGGACAATTACGATATTGTCTCTACACCTTGGGTTCGTACACTGACACAGGAGTCAGTGGCCCAAGTCGACTACAACCGATTCATCCCCCGTCTGGAACGGGAGGTAAGATTCTTAACACTCGCGAATCCCCTGTCAGCGAGTTACTGTCTTCCTTCGTATGCATATATGCTGAGGACTGAATACGGACATTTATTTTCCTAGTAAAGGGCAAGGCCTGGCCATACAAGATAAGGGTTCGTATTTCATCACCGTTCTCTTCTTGCCCGCCTTAGGAAAACGATACCGAACGCGAACCCAAGCTTAAAATATTGACTAGAACGAGACCGATAGGGTAACGAGCTTGTAGGAAAGTCGTTCAAAAGGATCGTATTGGGTATCTTGTTAGCCTAACTCAAAGTTCAGGAAGATTACTGTAAGTCGATTAGAGCCGCCTTGTAACCCAGGGAAGCGTTGCCAAAGAGGTGGGGGTATCAAAGCTCCTCTGAGCTTCTCCTACTTCTCTTCGACTTACTTTATTCGGATCGTCCTACAAGGTTTGCTAAAATTGTACCCAGTTGCCTCTTGGAAGAGTAGAAGCTGGTCTAGAAACAATCTAAGTGGAGCCATCATGCTTTTTGTTTGCTAGAAATCAATAGGTTTGATTTGGTTGAGTCGTCCTTGATTTGTGATTGCTTGCCCTTCCAATTTGGAAACTCTTGTATACCTGAACGTAAAAGAGATGCCCTAGGTAGATTTGTTAAAGAAAAACCTAGCAGTTATAAGCGTCTCGATTACCTTAATCTAGAAAGTCCAATTTTCGGAGAGTCCTTTTTTGAACATTCTCCTGAAGAGAGAATCCCTAATACTCCGATAGTACCAGAAATGGCTACTTTGAAAGCTTTGTTGAATCCGACTAGGACCACTCGTCCCTCGTGTATTAAGTTAGCTGACACAGAAGCCAATTATGAGCTTAGACCTGGGACCATACAGATGCTCCCAATCTTTTTAGGGAAAGAAAATGAAAACCCTTATTTCCATGTTAGGGATTTTGAAGAAATTTGCAGTACCCTAAGAATTAGAGGCTTAGATGATGATGCTTTGAAACTTAGGTTATTTCCTTTTTCCCTGAAAGATAAAGCCAAATCGTGGATGTATAGTTTGACTCCTGAGTCAATCGAAACATATGAACAACTTACATCTGCCTTTTTCAATAAGTTTTTCCCTAGGCATAAAACATCGTCGATTAGGACGCAAATCTGCACATTCTCACAACAAGAGGGAGAATCTTTGTATAGGTATTTGGAAAGGTTCAATGATTTGTTAACACAATGTCCTCACCATGGTTTAGAAAAGGTTAGGCTAGTTCAGATCCTTTATGAGGGTTTAGATTATTCCACAATATCCACGGTTGAAGCTTTGTGTACAGGTGGGTTTGAGAACCAAACTGTTGATGCGGCAATGACATTTTTGAATGAAGCCGCCGAAAAGACCCAACAATGGGAAAATAGTAGGGAACCCCGAAAAACAATTCTTCTGAGCAGAGGAAACGTTAATAGGGTAGAAGGAGGCTATGAATCAGATGCCAAGATTGCAGCGATAGCTAAAAGGTTAGAAGCTTTAGAAATGGGTCACACTAGTGGTAGATTGGAGCCTTTTTGGGAAGGCCATAATAATGAAGAGCAAGCCAATGCTCTTTATAATAACACTAGACTTGATAATCGTCAGAAATTTGACCCATATTCAGAAACCTATAATCCTGGGTGGAGAAACCATCCGAACCTTTCATGGTCTAAGGGCCAGAGTCAAGGTCAGTTTAGTAATTCGAAAGCTCCTCCAGGTTTTGGCTATACTAAGAATCCTTCAGGATCAGCTCAGTTTCAGAATCAGTCTGATAAGAAAATTTTGAGTCTAGAGGAATCTCTCGCTTTGTTAACCCAACAAACTGCAATGTTTCATCAATCGATGATACAAGGTTTAGATGAAAATAAAAAGATGGTCCAAGATAATTCTCAGGCTATTTCCGAGTTAACAACCCAGGTTAGTTTGATAAATGAGTCTTTGAGAGAAAAAGGTAGGTTTCCTAGTCAAACCCAACCCAACCCTAGAGGAGTTCATGAAGTAGGTACAAAACCATCGAATCAATTAAATGCTATTAGAACCCTTAGAAGTGGTAGAGTTGTAGACAATAAGGTAAACATTCCCGAAAATGAGCAAACTGTAGTTCACCCCTCAAGACCATCCATAGCTGAGGAGACTGATAAAATCTCTGATGATGTCAATTCGGTTCCTGAGAGGCCCTATTTTATCCCTAGAGCCCCATTTCCACAGCTACTAGTACCAACAAAGAATGAATCCAACTTTAATGACATTATGGAGGTTTTTAAGAAAGTTACCATAAACCTTCTGTTACTAGAAGCAATTAGGCAACTTTCGGCTTATGCCAAGTTCCTCAAGGATATGTGTACGCGAAAGCGAAAGCTTAGTGTCCCTAAAAAAGCCTTTTTAGCCTGTCATGTAAGTTCGATCATTCAGAACACCACAACTCCTAAGTATAAAGACCCAGGTGCCCCTACCATTGCTTGCACGATAGGAAAACACAGGGTAGAAAAAGCTTTACTTGACTTAGGACCCAGGTGCCCCTACCATTGGTCACAAGCCGATAGTTTGCAAATGGGTACGCAAACTTTAGCTCCGGACCGAACTCAGTTGAAACCATTTGCGAACGGGTAAGCAAACTTGGTTCCCGGACTTCAAAAGTTAAATCAGTTTGCGAACGGGTATGCAAACTTAAGTACCCTAACTTAAACAGTTAAATAAGTTTGCAAACGGTTATGCAAACTTTCGATCCTGAATTCCGTCAAAATAGTTCGTACACTAAGTACACAAACCGTAATGTATCCATACATGGGTTTTAGCTCTTAACTACCATTTCAATCATTGAAACATTCTTAGAAGATGACAATAGCTGTCTTACACAAACTATTAGCTTATAAGCAATTTTCAAGTGATCGAATGATCAATACGAAACATTCCGATCCTACATCAAATGACTGTCTCACACAAATCATGTAAGATGTTACCAGGTAATTTTCACATGATCATCTTTAGACTTTCATCAAGAATAACGATGAACATGGTTAAAGCGAAAAGATTTCCTACACATATTTCGAGAAAGATATAAGCGAGTTAAACTCAGCTCGAAATATCAAATGTGTATAATGTAAAGTCTATATAGCTATACGACTTTTGTCTCAATAGGAGATAGAAAAGAATAGACTTCTGAGTGATAGATGAGTTCAAGTCTAAACATACCTTTTGTTGATGAAGTTCCACAAGATCCCCTTAGTAGTACTTCTTCTTCAATCGATGAACGTCGTGAAGTCTAAAGCTCTACTACACATTCTATCCTTATTTGAGACATAGCTATAAGTATACTAGAAATCAAGACTTATAGTTTTGACAACTAAACTTGACAAACAAGCTTGAGATAGCAATGCTTGCGAGTTCGACCGAGCAGTGCTCTAGCAACTATGACACTGTATAACAATGATTGAGATCATCTGTTCTCTTATTGTTATGGCTACGGATCTTCAACAACAATGATGCTGAGTTGAACACGTTTATAATCGTTGGAGTACTTGGAGTAGCGAAGAATTAAAGGAATATTGAAGAGACAAGAAAATCAAGCATGGTGGATGAGAAGCTACAAAGTTTATTTATGTTGTAATCCATATGTATTGATAGTTTTGTCACTAAAATTGACAAAGGGGAAGATTGTTAGAGCACTGCTCGGTCGAACTCGCAAGCATTGCTATCTCAAGCTTGTTTGTAGAGTTTAGTTGATCAAAACTATATACTTGATTTCTAGTCTACTTATAGCTATGTCTCGGATTAAGATAAAATGTGTAGTTGAGCTTTAGACTTCACGACGTTCATCGATTGAAGACGACGATCTTCTGAGGAGAGCTTGGTGGAACTTCATCAACAAAAGGTATGTGGATCTATCACTCGGAAGTCTATTTATTTGTTGGAAACTAAATATTAAGTCAAAAGATGATCATGTGGAAATTTCCTTGAAACATCTTACATGATTTGTGTGAGACAATCATTTGATGTCGACTTGGAAAGTTTCGTATTGATCATTCGATCACTTGAAAATTACTTGAAGCTAATGGTATGTGTGAGACAGCCATTGTCGTCTTCCAAGGATGTTTCAATGATTGAAATGGGAGTTTAGAACAATTGACCATGTATGGATACAATACGGTATGCATACCTAGTATGTGAACAGTTTTAACTGTAAAGGTCCAGGAACCTTGTTTGCGTACCCAGTATGCGAACGGTTTTACCTATAAAGGTCCGGGAACCTTGTTTGTGTACCTAGTATGCAAACGGTTTCATCTGAGTTGGGTTCGGAACGGCTGTTCGTGTACCTGGTTTGCGAACGGCTGGACAAGCCAAGGCCCGAAGCTGCTCTTCGCGTACCTGGTTTGTGAACACAGTGGTTAATTTCTAAAATCGGTTAAGTATGATTCTCTTCGCGTACCTAGTATGAATTACGAATCAATCCGATTTCGTTTCAATTTGTTCATATATATTTCTATGAGATAGTGAAAAATTGAACAACTCTATTTGAAACACAATTAGATTCATTTGATTATCATTCATGTTTGATTGATCATCATATTTCATCTAGAAGTGTTAGATGAATATGGTTAAGAGAAAGGCGTTCATATGGCTAACTTCGGTTAACTGTTATTGAGCCAACCCAATATACACGTTTAGGTACGGCTACCCATATCTAAATATAAGTATATTTCATTTGTGTGCAACAAGCTAAGACCATCTAATGGTGGAGATTGATTGCTTAATTTCTAAGCAGACTTAGCTTGAATCTTAAATCAGGAGTTCATCTAACGGTGAATATTGAATTCTTTGTTACTAAGCTATCTTAGATTTGATTGTAAGCAACCCTGATTTGAAAGACTATATAAGGGAGAACTCTAGCAACTGGAAAACCTAATCCCAGCACTTTCCTGTGTCCTAGTTGCGTACTAGAGTCAATTCTCCTTTAACCTAGGTTTTTCCAAAACAATATTAGGTTAACGACTTGAAGACTTCATTTGGGATTCGTGAAGCCAGATCCAACTATTTTCTCTATAGTTGCATATGCTGATCTTACTTGTTCCATCGTATTGAAAACTATCTCCTCTAAGATTTGCTCAAGATTTATCTCCGATAGGTAAGATATAATAAGTAATCACAAAGTTCTTCGTCTCAGACTTTGTGATTCCACAGTAACTTCTTCTACTACCATATAGTTAAGTTATTGTGAGGTGACTAATATTTCTAGGCTACTCTTCGGGAGTATAAGACTGGATTATTAGTTGGTTCCTGTTCACCTTGATTTATCAAAAGATGGAACAAAACTTCATAGGTACTTCTGTGGGAGACAGATTTATCTATCAGAATAGACTTATCTGTGGGAGAAAGATTTGTTTATAAGTCTTCGGCTTTGTAGCAACACTTAGTTGTGGGTGAGATCGGCTAAGGGAATCAAGTGCGCAGAATCCGGCTTGGTTCTAGAGGTGTAAGGAACGCGACTGTACCTTAATCAGTGTGAGACTTTGTTAGGGTTCAAGTACATTCCAGTCCGAAGTTAACTTGTAGTACGCTAGTGTTTATAGCGGCTTCATACAGTGTGTTGTTCAAATCTGGACTAGGTCCCGGGGTTTTTCTGCATTTGGGGTTTCCTCGTTAACAAAATTTCTGGTGTCTGTGTTATTTCTTTTCCGCATTATATTTGTTCATATAATTGAAATATCACAGGTTGTGC
Organism: Papaver atlanticum; assembly: GCA_023531105.1. NCBI lineage: Eukaryota > Viridiplantae > Streptophyta > Magnoliopsida > Ranunculales > Papaveraceae > Papaver > Papaver atlanticum. The sequence goes on from JAJJMB010017174.1 coordinate 148,881, forward strand.
GTAGTTCGATCAGTTGAAAAATCCGACCTTATTTGTTGGATATAACTTGATTGATACCTGGGCATTGGTCTTTGGTACCGTCCAAGTTATTTCTCATATCAATCAGACTCACGAATTTCTATCTGTTCGATTTGTTGATTACATTGAGAAATAGAGATAAAGATCTTTGATATCTTTCTTGATTGAGCTCGCTTTTAAGTTGGTGCTCTCGGAATTATATTGGAGTTTAGTCCATACAGAGTGCCGAATGAATTATTGGGTGTGGTTGTTATACCCCCGCTTTTTCAGTAGCAACTCTTAGTTGTGGGTGAGATCAGATAAGGGAATCAAGTGCGTAAAGTCTTGCTGGGATTCAAGAGGCATAAGGAACGCGACTGTACCTTAATCAGTGTGAAACTTAGTTAGTTCTCAACTACATTCCATCCCGAAGTTAACTCTTAGTAGGCTAGACTCTGTAGCGGCTTAATACAGTGTGGTGTTCAAATCTGGACTAGGTCTCGGGGTTTTTCTGCATTTACAGTTTCCTCGTTAACAAAATTTATGGTGTTTGTGTTATTTCTTTTCCGCATTATATTTGTTTATATAATTGAAATATCACAGGTTGCGCGTAGTTCAATCATAGTTGATAAATCCGACCTTGATTATTGGATAAGACTTGATTGACACTCGGACATTGGTCTTTGGTACCATCCGAGTTATTATCATAATAATCATTCTCACGGATTTCTATCTTATTGATTTATTGATTGTATTAAGAAAGAGATAAAGCTCTTTGATATCTTTCTTGATTGAGTCTCACTTTTAAGTTGGTGCTCTCGGAATTATATTGGAGTTTAATCCATACAGATTGCCGAAAGAAATATTGGATGTGGTTGTTATACCCCAGCGATATCAAGTCTGAACCCGTATTACATGTATTCGTACAAGTAGCGGAGTAGCTATATACATATCGACTTATGGATTAGTGGTAAACATATTCGTATGTATATCATATGAAAATCTGTGTGACTCGTGAAACGGATCGGTATGCATACTCATATGCAAACCATTATTGAACTGTGGTTACGGAACCGGGGGTGAGTATCCAAACCAGTACGCAAGCTTAAATAGTTTTGTGTTCTTGAACTCGGTAGCGTTTCCAAACTGGTACACAAACCGATTCAGTTATGTGAATTCCGAAACCGGCGACAATCTTTAAGTTTCCAAACCGGTACGCAAACCTTAAAAGTTCTATGAACTTCAGAACTTAGGTTTGGTGGAAAGTTTGCAAACTGGTACGCAAACCTAAAAAGTTATGCGAACTCTGGAACTCGGTTTTTGTTTAAAGTTTTCAAACTGGTATGCGAAATGTGACTGAACCGACTCACGAACTACTATGTATTTGTACTCGTACATCTACTAATCATGTTGATTATATTTTCAAGTGTGTTTAAATTATTTCTTTGAGATAATTAGCATTTGATTAATTCTTTATAAACACTAGACTTAATTGATCACATGTTTGTGACTCAGAGTTAATTTCTTATGTGTTCATGAAAATGATAGTTGCAAAACATTGCTGGTTGTAGCAATTTGATCTTGGCTCTTCATATTCTTCTTCTTCCTTTTAAAGAGTGAATTAATCTTTCTCCTTAGGGTAGGGCTTTTCTTTTTCTTTCATAATTGTGAGATTATCAACAACAATAGGAATACAGGTCTCACTAGAAGAGATCATGGTTGAAGGCTCCATAATTCTTACGAATATGAGTGCATCCACAAGAGCAAAAATATAAAGCGCTTCATAAGAAACCCTTTTGGAAGAGTTGTAAAAATAGTGGACTAGAAAAGGAAGACCGACAAACCGTGTGGAGTTCCGGAACTAATATAATTTTTTAGCTTAAGGATTTCGTTCATGTACTAGAATTTTTCAAACTTGAAGGGTAAATATCAATTTTATCCTTCCTTAAAATTTGTACATGGGAAAGTCTTTTCAATGCCATTACTTGAAAAGTAGTGAAAAATAAATATGTTAATTGAGAAAAGTATATATCTCAGGAATATGAAACCTTTGAAAATTCATGCCCGAAACATATCAATTTGTATGATTAGATTTTCTAAGAGCATACATAGAATCTTAGCTAGTCAAGTAAAAAAATTCATGGATCATGTTCTCTTCTCTTGCTTAGGAGTCAGATAGGCAAGGATAATTCAATATATTTGGTGCATAAGATTAATTGATATCAAGATCAAGTCATTTACATTTTAGACTTTTTATTGTGATGTGGTAGCATCAAGTCATAAACTTATCAAAGATGCGCGGAGAATAAATTCTGACATTCCAGTCACGTACCTGGGTCAAAAACTAGATTGGATGCAAAAACACATCCAGGACTAGATTCAATGGAGCAAGTCTCAACATGAACTATCGTTATTCTATGTTTGTTTAATGGCTACGATTCACAAAGGTTATCAAAACTAGAGTCCCCACACTACAATCGATAAGTATCAAAAAGGTGGAAATTCAAGTGATAATATTCAAGACACAAACTAAGTATAGTTTGACCCAAAGCCCTTATTATGCACGGTTTTTCTCTCTTTTTGATGGCACAATAGACAAGAATGCACTTCCTACACGGTGTTGTCAACATCCATTTTCATTGATCGTTTACACCTAGATCTTTTCTTTCCATTAGATTTATCCTTTCCCTTAGAATCATTCAAACTTTTAGGAGAAGAAGGAACAACCTTACATACCTTGGATGGGTTTGACTTTTGAAAAAATGGAGGAACATTTGTCAAGCGACTAGCCCTCCGTTGTAGTTTGTTAACATATATACCTTACCTTTTGTACTGTTTGAGTTCGTGACCTTCAGTTGGTACAATAAGGACACGTTCGCTTGGAGAGAGATTCGGGAACATCACAATTTTCTGCAGACAGACCCAATTGAGATGGTCTTGAAAATTTAACAACAGAGTATTCATTAGTAAGTGAAAAATCCATTATATCCTCCAAAGTATTTGATGAAGAATCATCAAGAAAGTTGTCAAGATTGACATGAGTATTGCTACATTCATCGAAGTCGACAATTTCAACTAAGAGAGCTACGCTTGAAACATCTTCCTTTTCAGAATCATAATGATCAGATGTTTCATCAAGTGTCGCAGCAAGATCCTTGTTGCCAATGCATTCCGTGCGATTTGCACATTCATTAGTGAAGTGACCAAACTCTCAAAAAACGGTGATGCCTAATTAATCTACACACATTCAAGATGCGACATTGTCTAACTTTGTAGAATTTGGGTTTAGCTAAAACTCCTCCATCTCCCTAATCTCCCTAGTATCCTTGGATATGCAAGTTAATATGAATGTTTGTAAAAAGAAAAATAGAGTATTGCTATCCCTTAATTCCCTTTTGCTGCCTCATTATAGAAAAAGAGCTTTTCAGTGGTACAAACAGAATCGAATATGCTTTCAATTATTTGATCACCTACAGTATTTGATTATATCATAAACGCAATTTGTTTTATACTCTGGACGTATTCAAGCAACTCTGAGTTAGAATGTTGGAAATTACTTTTCCTATAACCATTCAAAACACTAAAAGAGAATCAAGCATATATTTGGATCAATGAGGTTAGCATTTGGCACTCAAATAGCATCTTAAACAAAACAAGTGAAGTAATCCAACAAAAAGTAAATAGATAAACAATTTGAGATAGACAAAAAACTTGTGGGCTTTTTACTTATTCCCTCAAAATATTCAGATTCAGATTCTTTCTCCTCCTCATCAGTGAGTGATGGTCTTTTTCTCTCTATTTCTTTTATCATAGAATAGACACAAAAACTACAAGACCAAAATTCAGCAATCTTATTATTCTTGTACAACAACAACCAAAAAAGGAGACCACCTCTAATTAATTAATTAACCAAAATGACGATGAAGAGAACAAAAAAGAACTCATTAAATTACTGTTTCTACTGCTATTTCTTATGCTTCTCTTCATCTCTTGTTGCTATTGGCCTTCTCACAAATCTTCCCTGCAGGAAATAGAAACAAGTATGAACGTTAGTTTGTGCATCAAAACAGGGTTCCCCTATATAAACAGCAACGATAGCTAGCTAACATTCAAATATAGTGCATAATATCTTGCGACCATATTACGTCCAATGCTACTAAATATTGCAATAGCTACTAAATATCAACTGACATAGCGATGCAAAATGCAGTTTGGTAAACTACATTTTGGCTTGTTTTCAGGCTCAATCAGAGTAAGGGTCGAACTCGCGACTACTCTAGACCGTCCTCAACGGAAGGCAATAGGAATTCCATGGGCTACATAAAAGTTCCTAGAATCTTATTTAGCCGTGTGCATAATGTAAAGAATACAAATGAAAAAAACACAGGAAAGTCTTACTTGCCTTCATTCTAGGCCGTCGATCTGCATTGACTTTTCTAACTTGGTATCTGATCTTCTTAGAAAACAGACGGCTCCTTCTTTTCTCCCTGTAGCGTAACACACTAGCTTCTCTCAGTCCTCCATTTTCAGCAAATAAATCTATCTGTGCCAACCTAGCCTGCAAAATTAACGAACAAATCATAAATTATTAAACCATAAACAACATTTTAAAAATACAAAAAGAATAATAATATAATCATTTTATAAATATTTTTTAGGTATAATTTTCTTGTTCTTTTATTCTTTACCATTATAAAAACAAAAACTTTAGAAACACTTTATTGACATTTTCTGTAAAGCTAAGACTGCATCAACCGTTGGATCCAATCATGTCCAACCAAAAACTCAAACTCCTAGAAAAAAGAATCAGAATTTTGATGATTTCTAATGTGGGTCCTGCCTGACAGATTTTATCAGCCGTCAGTTCTCCTATGCAGCATGATTAAAATACGACCGGCACACAGCATAAAAGCCCCGAAATTAAAGAGGAAATCCAATAGCTTCACGTTAAAAACGAAAATATATAAATACTGAGTTTTGCTAAAATACGCATGAAGCGTAGTTTTGTTTGGCGCGTAGCATACATGAATGTTAGTTTGAATTCTGTTAAAAGGATATTTCCACCCAATTCTTACGGTCTTACACTCTGTTTACATGCCGGTTGGTAATGACTGTTTTCTTCGAGCAAAAAGAAAGATTAGTATAGAGTTCACGATAAATCAAGAGAATTTGAAATTCGATTAAGAATAAAATGCTAATTCAAGGATTTGGTTAAAGAATGGGATAACTTTGGAGCACAGGCATATTGGGTGTAAAAATCCAAAAACTTATATCTAATTCAGTACTGTTTGTGAAAGTTTATAAGGGTTAATATTTGCCGGGAAGAGATTAAAGAAACGTACAAGAGCTTCAGATTCCGATAACTCCACTCCATCTTCTGAAAACGGCGACCCACGATCGGACCAAGCTTTCAGTACATCGTCGTAATTCAATTTTAAATCTAAACTCAATTTCGAACTCAACTTCTTCTCTTCTACCTCTACATTCTCAGAATTTCCTAATTCTTTATCCTTCTCAATTTCATCTTCTAATTCTTCTTTCTCTATTGTATCTACTATCTCTACTTTCTTCTTCTTTTTCTTCTTCTTTTTGTTCTCTTTCTCGACAACTACCGGAGGAGTACTTGAAGTAATTGCTTTAAGACTCAATTTCGGCAGAATGTTTGGTGAAATGTTCATAACATCAACAGTAGGAAATCTCCACCAATCTCCATCATCTACTTGTCTAAATGCACTAATTCCTCCGAACCCGTACCTGCCGTATCCCAAGTAAGGAGTATAGAATTGTTGATGAGGATTATAGGAATCATCTGTACTTACATTAATAGCACTAAGATTACCCATAATACTGTCGATTCCAATACTGGAATCTTCCATTTCTTCATCGAGTATAGATTCCGCATCGAAATCATTCTCAAACATTTCATTAGTATGGTTTGAGTAATTCAATCCAGATTCAGGACTCTGAATTTCAGAAGAATCAATAGGTTTTGCTTCAATTTTGGGTTTTTCAGGGAGCATTGGTGGATGAATTAAGAATTCAGACGTACCGAACGGAGGAAATGATGGGAGCAATTCAGACGACGATTCTTCGGAAAATGAGTGACAAGGTTTAGAATGTTTGAATGATTTATTGAGGTTTTTGATTGAGAAAATGTTGGGGTAAACTGTTGAGAGTAAAGCAGCAGCTTCATTGTATGTTTGGTTGGGACGTTTCCGCGGTGTACGTGGTTTACGCGTCGAGATTTTAATTGGTGAATCTGTTGATTCAGAGAGTGTTGAAGATGGTGATGAAGATGAATGAGTAGTTCTTGTTGAAGATGAAGAATGCTGAGATTTAACTATATCAAGATCTATACTGTATGTTCTTCCACCACCTCCACTTAAACATGAAGACATTTCTGAAATCCCCAAATTCAAAACAGAATTGGAACAAAACCAGAGGATTCAATTCAAATTCTAAAACCCTAAAAGAAGAAAAAAAACTCTAAATCTTTAAATGAGAAAACCCCAATTGCTAAAACCCTAAGAAAGGCATAATTGAAGAGAAATCAAAATAGATATCTTCGAGAAAACCCCAAAATTTGGATGAAATTCTAGACCTAATTGAACCCCTAAATCCTAAAAAACTATGAAACCTATTAAAAAAACCTAAATTGAAATGAAATGGGTTTTCTGTAAAACCCTAAAAACCCATTTATAGTACTGTAAGTTAAAGAGTGAAAATATCAAAGTAGGGAGATAAGAACCCAAAATGAAACCTAAAAAATCTAAAAAGAGAGAAACCCTAATTCAGAAAACCCCCAAAAGAATTCTCAGCCTCTAGAAATATTGTGTGTATGAAATTGAGTGTAGAGAAAGAGACTAACAATAATACACACACTCCTATTTGTATCAGATAAACAGAGAGAAAGGGAATGGAAAAAAATGGGTCTAATTCCTTAAATAAGTAGAAAAATCTCCAGTAAAATTCATAACTCAAAAAAAAAGTACAGAGAATAGTAAGAATTAGTGATTGAGATTGAAAGAAGAGAAAGGGATATTTTTGATTTCACCAGAAGTCACGAGAGAGATATAGAAGGAAAGGAAGAGATAAGAAAAACAGAGTGATTGAGAAAGAAAGAGAGAGAGAGAGATCCGTTAAGGGTTCTGAAACAACCAGCAGAGACCCTTCTTTTCACTGTTTCACTCTCTGTGTATAGGTTAGGGGAGGAGGAGGGATTGATTGTAGGAACAAGGAAGAGAAGAAGAGAGGTGACAAAAACAGAGGAAGAGACAAGGGTTACACAAAAACAGTTTTAGTTTTTCCTATGAGAGTCTACTCTTTCTTTTCACTGTTGTTATTTTCTAGGACCACTGTTTTTGGTAACAAAATTACTGATTCAAGATTACATCTGGCTTACTGCTAGATCGCGTACTGTTTTTGGTAACATGAATGACTAAATTATCCTTGCTCTCTAGATGCTTCCAATCACTGACCATTTTTTTTACAATAACTTTTTTTTTCCTTTTCTGTTGGAACTAAATTAGATTAGATTGGTTGGACCGGTGGTTAAGCCAATGGCAATTCCCCTGGAGACTGATGGACATGTCTGCCAAGGGAGGGTGCACCAAACGTGCAAGTCCATGGTTGTTAATGGGTGCCGGTTTACTACTGGGGAAGGTCTCAAAATTGCGGATTATTTTCTTAATGGGTGCCGGTTTACTACTGGGGAAAGGTCTCAAAATTGCGGATTATTTTCTTACATCTTGTATGTATATTAGGTAACAAGTTTTTTCTCATTTCCAAAGATTAAATAAAAAAACGGAATTTATTTATTTGTGAATTACAGATTGAACTTTTTGTGAAGCAAAATGCTTTTGCTTATAAAATCTCGGATATACTTTTGCTTCTAATATTCAAACAGTCCATTAACATTTTTCATTTTCCTAAATCAAATTCAGGTTATTGCTTTTATTTTTTCTGACGAAGTATACAAGAAAAAGAAAATATAATTGTGTTAATTCTTAATCATGGCACCCTGACTTGTTATAAGTATGACTCCCGAGTAAATAAGATGAAACCAACTTGGTAACATACGTCTGTCTGACTACGCTGTTAAATACTCCCCATTTTTCTCCCTACCATTTGCTCCCACGATGTAGCCAACATCTAAACCCTAGATCTTAAAATCTTAAACATTTTGGAACCCGATTCTTTTTTCTTGAAAGGAAAAGATTATATTAAGAGAAAAAAGATCCAAGCTAAAGCCAGGATTCCAAGAGTTACAGAAATAAAGCAGACTGCAGAACGAAAACATCACTTTCGCAAGACTGAAACCTGATTCTGGAATGAATGTCATAGAGAAATGAGGGAGCAACACGGGAACGCCATGGAGGAAACATTTTGGGGCAAAAGGTGAGGCCCTGAGGGTACAAATCGCCTATGCGATATTAGATCTTAGAGTTGCATCGGGCATTCCGTACATGACAAGTACATACTACTACAGTAGTAGTATTTTTTGAAGCATACCAAGGGCAATTCCTATGGCAACGGCCAAATTGATTATTTTTTGAGCCAGGTGGATGGCCAAACACGTTTCTCTACTATGGGAAAAGAAGTGGGTGGTTGATCATCAAGCGCCAGGTCAAAGAACAATCGCCAGGGTGTGTAGCTCAAACTCGGCGTTGGAACCACAACCACGGGCGTTTGAATCTTAAACGCGATGTGCTTCCTACGCATGCTGGTGTTTGTAGCAAAAACGCCAACGGATAGTTTTTTGAAAATTCAAAATTCACTTTTTTACCTCTATAAATTACCATCATCTTGAAACAATTCACTCACACCAAAATTCACTTTTCTTGAATTTTCTCCTTTAATTCTATTTCAATTTTTTAGTTTATTTGTTGGGTTGAAAAGGCGATCACACTTTTTTATGATGCAAAACTTGAAGCTGTTGTTTCTAAGATATGTGGGAGTTTTAAAAAAATTGAAAATTGTAAGAGAGAAGTGCAAGTTTTTGAAGTTGCTCCAAGAAAATGTTCCGCTAAAAGGCAAAGAAGAGCTCCAGTTTTGAAAGTTAACAACAAAAAATTCAAAAACAAAGGCGAAACTGTCAAAGAGCGTGTTGAATGGAAGATACGTCAAATGAAGATAAACAGGAGGCCAAAGCTTGTACTTGATTCTTATTGAAGTTGTTTAGTACTTTTTATTATTGTCTAAGTTTATATCTTGTAAAAGAATTAGCAGTAATATCAATGATGAAAATATTTAGATTTTAAAATAGATTTCCACTTCAGATTAAGCGAAACTTATTATAATTTAAACTTGCAATAACATCAAACTACATTTTAATAAACCACAACAATAACATCAAACTACATCAAATCCAGCGACATTATCTCTGTAGAGTTCATAGCATTCAAAATGCTTAAACTCTCTTCCGGTTTCTTCAGTAAACTTGGTATGAGCGATGGTTTTCTGTAAAATAGATAAACAACAAGTTCAGATATTTATGATGCAGTTGATTAGTGAGGACAAAGGTAAGATACTCACCAGTTCTTCATTGGATAATCCAGAATTGCTACGGTGAACCATCCACAAAAATTCTGTATAATGTTTGACTTCCTTAGTGATGAATGCAATTCTTAGTTCTAGACTCTTACTGTTTCTTATGGTTTCGTTCCGCGATGCTACAAAATGTCCCAATACTCTTTCCCAGAAATAGTCACTGTTCATTGGTCTCATCATACGGTGTAACCAACATCGAACAAGAGTAACATCTTCTTCCATTGTAAGGACCGGGAGAGGCATTCGAGTGCAGTACAGATGTGCTTGAGATGGACCATCTTTTAGAATTCTAAAACACGCTTCGTAACGAAAAGGTTTACCGTGAGTTTCCTCCCAATTATCAAGAGTTGTTTGGATCACTTCATCTCCAGTTACACCGATGAAATTTTCTCGATCAATTTTCATTACCAGAGTAAGAAATGCCTGGACTACAAGCCTAATAAATTGAAAACGAGCATGCAATCGACGAGCATCTCGGTTTCCAGGGTTCCCCGTCAGTGAGACGAACATTGTAAAAATGTTCTCCCAAAAAGAACCGTCTTGAAAGCCCATACCAACGATTACTCTATGAAAAAAAATATGTTTTGCATATAGTTATATCCTCCTCTTCAGTAAACTTTGGACCATGATTTCTAACAGACATTTCTACAGGGTGAGAGAGATTAAAAGTTTTAGAAAGAAAGAAGAAGGCGTGAATTTGGAGATGGGAAGAATGAAATTTATAGGGCGAGAAAGAAAATCGAGTCGTTGGAAATTTAGCCGTTGGCGTTTGGAGTAAAACCGCGCGGCTTTACTACAACCACCCGTTTGAATTAACATAGGAGTTGGCGTTTGTAGTAAAACCGCGTGACTTTACTAAAACCGCCCCGTTTGAATTACCAACGCCTATTTTTTTGTTATAAATACAACACTAGGTTTTATTCTCAACCAAACCAACATATTTCTTTCTTAAGCCAACAACATCCACCATGTTTTCTAAAGGCAAAGCGAAGCAAATATTATGTGTCGAAGCAAAAGAGGTTTGTCAATTATGTTCCATGGATAACCACAGTCTTATGCAATGCCCTTGGATGTATTCAAAGTTTCCGCGGGAAGGTTGTTCACGCATCAGAATGGTGATTGAATCATAACCGAAAAAGCTCAGGTATTTGCAATGTCAAGATCCCAACTGTCCAGAGGAACCACATATGCTAGATGATGCTATGAAGATTAAAGAAGAAGAAGAAAAGATTGCACACTCTGCAAAAACTTCAAACTTAAAGACAAATTGAAGAAGAAGTTATTACACTGCAAGCATTGTGGATATGGAGATCACGAATACAAACATTATCCACAGAGAATCAGTGGATGCTCAAAGCCCGGTTGCAAGACTTTTATGCATTTGTGCACTTCTTCTGAAGAAGACACATATGGAAGGCTATTTCTGGAAATGTCCTAGGTGTTTTTTGGTGGAGTGGGCTGATTGAAGTTGAAGGAAAAATCGATTCACTATGTATTATGTTATTTAGTTTGCTGTTTATGTTGTGTTATTACGATTATCTAAACCAAACATGTGGATGTCTTCACATTTGCACCATCAATATCATAACTAATTTAATTTTTTCTTGGATTAAACATTACACCATCAATATCATAAATAAAAACATACTGCATTGGATTAAACAACCACATCATACATGAGAATAAAAGAAATACATTAGATTAAAATAACTACTACATAGGCGTCAATTCTCGTCGGGTGGTGGAATTCCTAGGACGATGTAGGGATTGTATTTGTTGAGCACCCTAAGAATGTTGAAACAAGCTTGGAAGTCGAAAGGACGTCCGCCGTGAGATACTGCCCACATCTCTAGTGTTCTGGGTTCCACTTCATGTACAACTTCACCGTTGAGCTTATTTTTGTGATTCTCCATTAGTACAACGATGAATTCTGATACATGACGACTAATTGAACTAAAACGATGCGACAATAAGTGAGGATCACGCCCATTAATGTTCCCCGTTTCAGCGACGAACATTCTATAAACTTTCTCTCAGAAACTCAACGTCGATTCGGCTACATTCCAATCGACAACATCTTGTGTGTGAAAAACAAAGACTCTACAAATATCTAAATCCTCTTGTTGAGTGGATCTAACACCACGAACTCTGGGAGGCATTTTTGTAGATGATTTGAGAGTGATGAAAGTGTAGAATGTGTGAATTTGGAGTTGAAATGAGGAGTATTTTTAGAACTCAAAATTATAGCCGTTGGATCACAAGAGTTTTCAGTCGTCCAGATTTAGCCGTTGGCGATTTTGGGAAAAACGCTGGAGGATTTAGTACAAACGCTGGCGTTTGAAGTAAATAAGGGCTGTTTGGGCTAAAACGCCAGCGATTGTGCCACGATCGTCCGGCCTTCCATCGAGCGCGCGCCTGTTCTTCCATCTCACTTTTTCATGTTTGTTGAGTCCATAGTGGGATCAAAATGAACAAATCCTTATTTTATTGAGTCCCTAAGAACGGCTCTAATAGTATAAAATTTGATCACGCACGCTCATTCATTTATGAGGTTGTTACTAATAATCACTTCAGTTTTCCATAATTATGGAGAATTTAATGAATTTATCTAGTCTAGTAATTAATTGCACACAAAAAACAACAACCAATTACTTGTAATAACCCACACTTCCACATATGGGGAGAAAGAAGATCTTCCGGTCAAATCATATTTATTGTATTCCATGATAAAACAGTTTCAGTATTGCTAATTGTTTGCCATTTGTTGAGATACATCTTAGAAATGTACAAAGATGTGAATATCGAGAATTTATGTCGAAGCATATTACTATTAAACAATCCAATTTGATTAAGCCAACAACACTTCAATGCATGCAACCTTGTCTACAGAAATGGCTTCTTTTAATGGGTTTTATTACATTTTTCAAAGCCTTTAAAACCTCCCTGGCCAGTTAAAGGTGTTTCTCCAAAGAACCATTGCTTTCTTAGGCTAATTTGCCCATCTTCCCTCAGTATATTCTAATTTATACAAAATAACCAAATGAAAACCCTTAACTGATGATGTAATGATGTAATTTCAAAAAATTTACAGTAAAAATCCACCTTTACTGGGCAAATTTTTTTTATATTTTTTTTCTTGAGAGTATAATATTTCTTTTTTTTTGAGAAAATAGCAACTCCAATTTCTAATTTAAAATATGAAAGCTTATCCTCCCGCCAATGGTACCCTAGTATAATTTGATTGTAAAAGACAATTTTCTATTCGGTATACCAATTTATGCAAGTATTTTGTGCCGGACAAGTAATTGCGCTTGTGCACTAATAATTTACCAAGTATCAATGGTAAATGAAACTCAATTCACAAGGGCAATATCGTAGTTGCCAATGAAATGTTCGGTATGTCCGAAACCTTTGAAATGGATTACTTCCCTCTAATCTTATGAAAACATTACCCATACCAAAGTTTTCACTTATCTGCTGACATGTCAAACCTTAATTGGCTACCTTAGATTCTTGGGCCTTCGTGGCCAAACCTTTATTGGTTGGCGGATTTTCACGTGTACCAAAAATTATGTTTTGGATCACTCAAACACAACAATGATTTGGAACACTTTATTTTTAGTTTTCATTTTTTTTTGGTGTTTTATGAAGTTGTTAATGTGTGGCGGAAGAGATTCATACGTTGGGCAGTTTAAATTCAATGACTTGAGATTACATCTAGATTTCCTTTGTAGATTTTCCTGTTAATAATGTGTGCATTTTTGTTCCAAAAATCCAATCCACTAGCTTATGTCTAGATTATGTTACCACTTTTTAGGGTTTTAAGGTTTTTTCTCAGGGTTTTAAATACTGTTTCACCCAAGATATTTTCATAAAAGTATCTCACATTTCATAAACTTGTTTTTTTGTACACTGCATACATGTTACTTCCTGTTTAAAATTTGTTTTTGGTTTATTAGTTTTCAGGCTCCAGAATTTTCCGCGTCGATGCATATTTTTAACTGACTATGTGTGGCGAAGAAGGATTACTACATTCGACACGTAAATTAGAACCATCTTAAAAAGAAAAATTGAACATTTGTAATTTTTAGCGTCGTATATTATTTGAATAGTAACATCGCTATTAATGAAATTGTTCGAGAATATTTTCAAAAATATTATATGTTAGAAGAATGAGCTAGAAAATACATTTTGTGGCGTTCTATAAAGCTTGTTTACAACACTTATCACTAGTGACAAATCCCTACTATATGGTCTCATAACAACCATCTCATCAAATAATTTCTATTTTGTGTTTATAGAAAATCCTGATTTATAAATGTACGAAAATTCTTTTTTCCGGTTTGAATTGCGGCGAATTATTGAAATGGATATGGCTACCCTAGTTTCGTTTTCAGGCTGAATTTTTGTTTTTCAATTCTATTGATGAAAATGCATATAGTTTGAAATATGAATTCATATAGTTCAAAAATGTGGCATTTATCTCTTAATTGCAATGTACCTTATCTTTTATAAATGAGTGACTTGTATATCCCATGACCTTTCAAGATGGATAAACGTATATTGCAAGAGAGAGAGGGGGTTTAGAATTTCGAAACTCTTATTACTACTTGTTCATGATACATGTGAGCCTGTGACTCATTCTCTGCTGTCTCCCTTTCTTTTTTATCTGAAGTTCCTCTTATCCTCTAATTTTTACTCGTCACAACTAGACATGCATATCTAATACTTAAGGTTTAGGAAAAGTTATGTTTTTCTATCCTGTAAATATCCGAACTCTTTGTTAAAACCTTACAAATGAGACAATTTCAAGGGGAAAAAAATATGAATTTTAATAATATATTAACAAACTCTATCGAACATAAAAAAGAAATCTTGACATTCGATCTCGAATAAGTACGAGAGTCAATGAGTCATGCCCCTGACGAACTAGGTGTGGTTGGTTAATTACCTAAGAGATATATAATGTCAAAAGTTCGTTTAATTACCGACTGAAGAAACTTTTAGTAGTCAGAAGCAAAACAGTTCTACTTCACAAAAGGAGACGGTATTAATATGCATGGTATCCAAATACCCTCTAAACACGCAGGTAGATATATTGGTCATGCAAAATAAAGATAAAAGGGACGGGCATCTCTAATATTTCTCACAGGAATAGTTGATGCGTATAAGTGCAGGCAAAGGGTGTAAATATCTATGGATATACATCATTTTAGAGCAAAGGGTCAATCATTTTAGGTTACGCAAACTTTCAAACACTACAATTGGACTGGAAAAGTTTCAGGATCATACTCAGAATTATTCCTGATACGTAGTTTTGTTTGTATGCATCCAGAGAAAGATAGAGGCCTGACATAGTTGATTGAGCCAAAGAGAAGATGAGGAAGTGATCGAGGAGATATTTTTCATGTCAGCCGTCCATAAGAAGAACGATATCATGATGACTGAGACACTATCCATTTAGCTAGCTGCCCCCTTACATTACCTAAATTAGGCCATGCATGCAAACTTCCAAAAATCCATGCATGGTGCCTAATGATGCATTTCAAGGGTTTCACTGTCAACCTAAAGAAAGATCAGATGACACACAAGAAGAAACAGATGAGGATCAGATTTTGTAAGTTATGGGGAAGTGATCTCGAGTTCAGAACAAGTACTCGTTTTTTTTTTCGAGTCTCACTCCTCAGACCCGATCCCCACTTGTATGCACATAAAATAAATGGAGTATGATTTATTTATTTTCACTTATGAGCTCCGGTGACTGTTTTACCGGCCTCCGGTATCTGTTGTTGTTTTATATCAGTCTGACTTGATGACCAAGGACTAATTATTTTGGTGTAATCATCGGATGTCAAATCAATTAATTTGACCATCAACTATTATGCAACAAATGTACCCAAAAAAAGTAATAGCAATGTTTGATTAATGGGTTAATTTGAGCATGGTTGTCTGCTTGTGGATTGTAACCGTTTTCATGGTGCATTTAAAAAGTGGTTTGCGAAACTACTGTAGTGGCTACGACAGTCGCCGTGGTAACTTTAAAACTATAAAACATTTCACATTTGGTTTTAGAACAATGGTATGTAGCAAGAGAAATACACTGCAAGGAGACTCGTTCATTAATCATCGAGTCTATTAGAAACAAAAAATATGTACGGTTTCCTCTTCCCAACTTAATAAGGTGTTAGAACTCATATTAATCATCGAGTCCAATAGTCAAGTTGACCCCATTATGTGCATGCTTAACAGATAGATTTTTTTTTTTTTTTTTTTTTTTTTTTTTTTTTTGGAAAAAGAGGCTAACCTAGTTACATTATAGAAACCCCAGAGATTTTTCAAGATCACAACATAATCATACAAGTTGTAGTATCTCCACCAAGTCTTGCCTATCAAAACCATCCTATCAGACCTAAAAAGAGTTTCAGATGACCTTCTCTCTCGCAAAGGAGAGGACCAAACAACTAGGGCCAAACTGATTTTGAAAACAAAACCAATATGTGTCAAAGCATAAGGCCCTGACCGGATAAAATCCAACCCAATGTTCATCAGAACATGTAAATAACATGAACTGGAGTTTTTAAAGTTTAGAATGCCTAATGCAATCAAGGTAATAGTGACCCAACTCATAGTAACAGTAGCCAAGAAGTAACTGAAGTGTCTCAAATGGTAACCAAAGTGTCTCAAGTAACGGTGGTAGTCTGAATCGGTCTTTAAGTGTCTGTATCGGAACGAATCGGGCTGACTCGGCATTGGAGATGCTGTAACAATTGTAGTTGAACTTGATGATGATCTTGGACGTATTAATGATGTCCGATCCTTCATTACAGAGCCTAAAACAAGTAAACCCTAAGGCTAAAACAAACAAGGCTGAACTATTAACCTTCCCTACTAGAACTAAATCAGGATAAACTAAAATCCTAATAACACCACAAACATGAATTAAAATTAAAATTAAAATTAACCTTCCATAAACACCATTACTTAGGAAATCAGATCTAATTAGATTTTGATCTGCTAAATATACTAATACACGAAAATAGATTAAAGATACAACCAAGTTACCACCAAAAGCAAAAACCAAAGTAGGTCTGCTTAGCTTCAATGGATTTGTTGAGAGAACTAAAACAGTTGTTGTTGCTTGAGTTTGTTCATAGATCCGAGCCAATGATGCCCTCATGCTCCGAATCCTTCTCGCACAAACCTTACTCACCACTAATCCACGGATCTACTAAAAAACCCATAAAACAGCAAGAACACCAACTGAAAGTAGAAGAATCCAAAAATAAAACTAGAAAGAAAACACAGATCGGAGAATATAGGTGAAAAGAGAGCTTGGGGTGTTGATTGATCTTCTCAGATCGACTCCAAAGGAGCCGATCTGAGAAGAGGGGTTTTCAGGCTAAGGGAGTTTTCATCGTTGATTTCTCATTTGTCCTTCTTTTAAACTCCAATTAATTTCCTTTGTTTCCCAACTTGACCAATTTAGACCCTCCTCTGATTGTATTCCCCTTCTTTTTGGAATTTCTTATCTCTTTTTTTGGGTCCTAATCTTTTTAGATTTAAAATTATGTGGTTTATGGAGAATGGTTGAAAGATTATACTCATTTTGTTTTTGTATGTATCCCTAATTATGTGTTATGGTTAAAGTTTGAGGCTCTAAAAAAGGAAAGTTAAAAGCTGAAATTCAAATCCTAAAATCAACTAAAAAAGATTAAGTTTTGATGGATGATCGATTGGAAGATAAATTCAAATTTAAGGCTTAGTTTGGAACAAGGACTATATATGATGGAGGAAACTTCTTGGAAAATGAAGTTAAATACTTCCCACTTCATTAGGATTGCTTCTGCCAAAGAAAGGTATAATAGAATTTTTTTCAAAGAAAAAGGTTATGTTAAGAAAAAGTTGGACAAGCCAATATAAAACAAAAATACACAAAGTAGATCTCAACAACCTGAGACTACAAAAAGTTAGAAGCTACAGTCCCAAAATCTATCTAGGGTGAAATACAGATGTACCCCAGTTTTTTTGTGCGCATATAGATGTATCCCCGTTTTTTTTCACTTTTACAGATGTACCCCTGTTTTGACCGTTTTTCTGAAAAAACGGCTAACGGAAAGTTTTCCTCCATGTCAGCAGTTAAGTCATGTTAAAAAGACCTTCTAGCCCTTTAAATCGTTGAGTTAACCACTCACCTGTTCAAGTCAATTAAATCGCCGACTAAGTTGTCAGTTTAGTCTGTACACAACCGTCTGTACTTGTCAATATCTCTTTGACACGTGGCACTCTAAAATAAAAGAAAAAACTAAAATAAAAGAAAAATACTAAAACTCTGGAGCAGAAATGAAGTGGAGCGGAAAATAATCAGAAACGAGTCAGAAGTCTGTCTGGCTGATTGGCTGAGACGTCCTGGCCAAGGCCATTGCACGGCCTGAACTTGTGTTGCACCATCATGGTGCAATATCCTCCCCAGGCTCAATTTCATTTGCAATCCTTCACATCTACAACTCCAGATATCTCAGCACACTGTCACATCAACCATTCCCATTGCAATCCTTCACATCTACAACTCAAGATATCTCATTTCAGTCATATCTCAGGCACTTTCCTTGAAAGCATAACCAAATTCCACCATCAAACTGTAACACCCATAGTTTTTGCTTCTCCTTATTACATCTCCACACAACAACAGTTCAGCCAGTTCACCTGCAATGCTCATTTACTTGCAATTACAGTTGTTTCCATCTCCTCATACCACCTGCAATGATTACTTCAAGCATCACCACTTAACACATAGCACCATTCTCTGCAATCTGTAGTGCAAACCTCAGTCATAACTCCATGGAAAATATCAACACCAACAGTCTTAGCTCAGTAGCAGCTACCACTTCAATAACCTTAGCTCAATTCCTACAGTTCATACCACCAGTATCACCAGCCAAAGGCACAACCTGTAATTCTTATCTGTATTATTCTTGCTACAGCTCTACCAGTGTCATACTGCCATTCAACACACACATGTAAAGCTCATCTAACTTCACCAGTCAGTATCACCAACTCGACTGCTGCAACAACTACAAGTATGTAAATTCTTCCATGACTTCATTCAACAAAGACCACCACCAGTTTTTTCTCCTTCAATACAACTGCAACCCATAAATCAATTGCAACAACACCTTGTCAGTTCTGTATCTTCTTCATAACCCATAACCACCTTCTTATCAACAAACAGCTGCAGCACAATAGCCCTCAACAGACCTAGTCATTCCTTGACACCAGTGACCCAACCAACAACAACTTCACTCCTCAAACCACCATGAGCATAACCTGTTCATTCAATCATCTCACACAACTCATTGAAGCAGCTGCACACTATCCTGTAACTTTCCTAAGCATTCATCTAACCCAACACAAAACTGTGGCTATTACTGCAATCTCCTTTACATCATCTCAGACCATTATAATTCATTACCACCAGCAGCAGTAACTCCATCTTCAAACTTCCACCAGATGCAACCATTAAACCAATTTTCTCAGTAATTCCAAGCTTAACAAACTCATAAATCATTCAATATCATCATCAGATTCTTCCAAGTACTCATCTTCAGAAACCCTAACTATCTCACAGCTACATAATCCTGTCAGAACCCTTTAAGCATATGATGAGATGTACATTAACAACATCATCTCTCGGAAAACACTCACCATTTCTGAGCATCAAATATCTGTATCTTCAACCAAAACCCTAATTTTGCATCTGCAATTACATGTAACAATCAACACAAATTCTCAATCAACCATCTAAAAAATTTTATACCTTGTCCACCGTTTTTTATACCTTGTCCACCTAAAAACTTTCCTCTACCGATTTCAATCAGCTCAAATTAACACCATCGATTCAAATTTGAACACAAACTTATGAACTAAAAAGACGAAATTGAAGAAACCCATGAAGGTTTATACATCGAATTTCAGTAAAAAGGTTCAATTAATAAGAACCCTAAATCAATTTATAACTAAATTCCGCAACATCAGAAGAATTACCTGTAGAAGAAAAAGAAGTAACCGAAGAAGAAGGTGTTACCAGTGCTGGTGGTGGTGGCGGCTGTGATATTCAAATGAGAGTGGTGGTGACGTCGATTGAGACTGATGTTGCTGTGGAGAAGAGAAGTGGAGAAGATGAACAGAGATAGAGAAACAAAAATGAACAGATTAGGTTGCGTTAATAACTATGGACTAAAACATATCCCTCAAATTTCTTCGAGATGTCCATGTTCACACGAGATTTCTCCACGTATCAAAGGACAAAATTGTAATCTAAGATTTCATTTTCTCATGTGGTTCAACGAGAAATTGACTAGACGACCGAGAAATTGACTTTTCTAACATTTTTGGATGGAAAACATCCAACAGGCCTATATTTGTAAATGGGAAAAAAACGGGGGTATATTTTTAAGTCGGATGTAAATATAGGGGTACATCTGTTTATAATCCAATCTACATCTTTCGAACTGGAACAAAAGACTACAGACCAATGCCAGCGATGGTAAAACATTGCAGAACACGCAGTGAAGTGAAATAAGAAAGCAGGCCAAAGTCATTGACTGCATCACACTTGTAGACTAGGCGGAATACTGGAACTGAGAATGCAGGCCTGAAACCAATAACTGCGTCACACTGGCAAGCAAACTGCACTCAAACTGCATCACCCTTGTAGTTTAGAGGCTGCACTCACTGACAGAGTTGTCAAACAGGCAGCTGCAACTACTGTTCAGGCGGTGAACTGTATTCACTGACAGAGATGTTTACGTGCTCATCAGAGTGTCCCATTTACTCCAAACGTGGCTTGGGTCTACAAACTGAAAAGTGTTATCACAAGACCGTAAGACCACTAGTTACTTAACGAGATCTATATTTTATGCTGTGCTTTTGTGACAACCTCCAAAGTCCCTCACATTTCTCTCCTTCCACAAAATCCAACATATTGCATAATGCATGATTTTCCAAACTTCCCTTCCTCTACCTTGCAACACGTTATTGGACCAAGCCTCAAATAGTTGAAGCAGGTTTCTTGGCGAGGGCCAAGCAATCTTGAAAGATTTAATAAAATAGCTTCAATTCTCGAAAGAATACGGACAGTGCATAAATATACGGTCAGAGGATTCTCTGTCAACATTCCATAGTACACACACGTCACTTGATACTGTAACTCCATTCCTCGATGTCGCAACATGTCCCTAGTTGGGAGTAAATTGTGGAACATATCCCAGAGAATAAAGCTTACCTTGCTGGTATATTGCCTTTCCAAACATACTTGTCGAAGCTACAGTCATCACAACCACCCACTAATCTGTCGTAACACTTCCGCGTAATGAAGTTTTCCATTATCTCCAATTCGACATCAACTTCTACCAAACACAGGGACGTGATCTAAGTCTCGCCTGAGGAAGTACGATTCAATCTTTTCGTTTATGTTTAATGGCCTCCTAAACTCGCAAACCCATGCATCATTAACTATCATGTCAGCAATTGTCGCGTCCTTCGCCCTTGCCTCTTTAAAAACTACCAGAAACAAGTCTTGTAACCTCCCCCTATCTAACCATTTATCCTTTCAGAAACGAATCACTTTCCCATTTCTGACACTGAAGCGTGCCATATCTTGCACCGCAGACACCATGTTAATTATATTCTTCCAGAAACTCCTACCTTGGGGTTTATTATCCACATCTGGCACTAAAATCTCGTTATTAATCTTGAATTTCTCATTCATTTACTATCTTCCTCCAAAGACTGTTCTCATTCCTATAAACTGAATGAAATGGTCTGATCATTTAAAAAAAAATGATATCGAAAGATTATGACTCTTGTCATTGTCAAAAGTAACTAATGATTATCATCCTTTTTCCCCTCTTTGTATAGCAATCAAAGATATTTCAGAGTTAGGAGAGATCATTGGTTTAGGGAGCATCAATGTTCATATTTCAGGATGCCGCCCAAGACAATGTGAGAATATAGGAAAATGTTGGTGTTGCATTTACACAAAAGACATGTACCAAGGATGTGCCAAGGAAAAGATGCTTGTGTATCTAGATGCCATGAACCACCACAAAAGGCTTAATTAATAGGAATTAGCAAGAATATCCAAGATTAATTATAATAAAGTATCCTTACTCCCTCATTCGTATTAATTTGCTAGCATGAAATACAACTTAATGTTCAATAAAAAGGGAAAATGTCCTTGAGAAGTTGTAATAATTTTATTTTTGAATAAACAAGGTATGTTATGTCCGTGCAATTGCACTATGGGCAGTTTTTACCAAAAAAAGACAATTACCATCTAATTTCATCTGGTCCCAATTTCTCAGTCATTGTTAATGTGATATATTTTTATATAAAAATATATATAAATTTTTGTGATTGATGTGATAATTTTGCATTTCAAAGTGTAAAACATTACATATATCTTGTAATTGTATTTGAATAATGCTTTGTTTTCCTAAATTTTTGTTTGTTGAGTTTATTAATTGGAATCACGATTTAATTTTTATTGTTATCAATATATTAAAAATCTTGAATTTTATATGAGTTGTCAGTTTTCCATCCTTATCTGAGTTATATGTTAAAAATAAACAAGATCTAATTTACTTTCGCCCTAGGTCTTATATATGTTAAGGACGGAACTGGGTCACTTTCTCCCCCTCCCTCTTTTGTACGTGTATAACATTTTTGAACTGCAACATGTTTGAAATCAAATAATGGAAAAGAGGTTACCTGAACGCTACATAGTCATCTGCATCACCCGCCATCGTCATGAAAGCAAGCGCAGAACACGAAAAGACCATATGCACCATCCTCATGATGATTCTTGATGGCGCCTGAGAGTTTGATGTTGGCAATTGCGCAAGGATATACAGATCTTATAGGGTACCCATTTTTTCAACCAGGGATAATAAACAAGAGCATTATTATCAGAGATGTCGTAATCCCAATTAACTCTATAAATCTAAAAGACTAATTTCATTATTGTTTAATAACTATAAAAAGTTGCATCTTAATTAATATATCTATTACCCGCAGATTCTCTCATTTCTCTCACTAGCAGCAGCATGCTCCGCTGCTGCCGTGACCGACTATTGCTACAGTCGCGACAGCTCTTTTCAATTTATGGTTGCTTCATTCAATGTAAATCACCAGTTAGGTTACCCTTTCAGACATATTAATTAAATTTCATACTGTTATGAAAGGGTAGAAAGCCACATATCTGGTTATGTTCCTTCTTTGGGCTCTAATATAAAAAACTTGCAATATCTATCCTTGTTTGGAAACAATTTGCAAGGACTCATACTTAAACTTGAAACTTGAACATCTAATTGAGCTAAATAAGAAACTTGATACTATGAATTACACTGTACACTACATTGAAGTTATAGCATTTTACTGTTAGATAACAGTAAATAAAAAATGAACTTCAGAGCTTTTAATAAAATAATAAGTTCTTATTTTCTTTTGTGAATGAAAAATTTATTAGTCTCACATCGGGGAGTTTCCACTTATTAAGTTGTTTTAAAAGACTACATAAACTTATTAGTCCCACATTGGCGAGATCCCACTTCTTAAATTATACCAAGAGATCATATAAACAATTTTTTCTCTAGCTATAAATATATTTAAGGAAAAGGGTTTATCTATATTTTAAGAGAGCGAATGAAAAAAATTTATATATTTTTTTTCTCAAGTTTTTGGAGATTTTCCTTGAAGGTTTTCCAGAGTTTTCAAGCTCAAGTAGAGCATCTCATGCATATACATGTTAGTAGTAGGTGTAGTAAGCTATTTTTTCTTGGAGGCATCCGTCATGTGGGGCTATAGCATCACTCTTGAGTGTAGCCGGGTGTTAATATCTTAAAGACATCATGTTGTAAATGTGGCATACTTTGTTTTTCCAAAGTTTTGCTTCATGCCATGTTGTTGTTGCGGAGATTTAAGGATCTTATCTGTTCGCCAAATCATTTCCATTGCAGAGATTTGTGTCAATTCATGACTCTAATGTTCCAACACAATATTCTAAAATCCATTCAGAATTATTTCTTCCCTTGCAACTCTAATATTCTCTACAATATAGGTTTCTTCCTCACTACCGAGCACATTCTCCTCCCCGTTCTCATGGTGGATATCCTCACCCTCTGTTTCAGTATCGTTAATGTTTCCATCATCAATAACACTTCTGCACTTTGGAATTTCTGCCTATACCATAACACTAGTCTAGTTATATTTCTTTTCAAGGTTTCCTTGTGAGCTTGACTGATGCTGCCATAACTGCATGCAACCTGCACAAGTGACTGTACTGTATTTTCTATCAAATGCTATTTATCCACGTCATTATGATGTTGTACTTCTTATAAATTTTGCGCCACCTTGTCTTCCATCTCGTTTCTAAAATATTTTGCAGTAGAAGAATTATTCTCAGAGCTTTCTGCCCCTGATTCCTCAATCTGCAATATTGGTGAAAACCTAGAACCAGACACTGTATTCGACTCGGACTTAGAGTTTCCGCTAAGACTTAGATCATCTCGTCTATTGGACCTAGGGATGAATAGCCAGCTACCCTCTGTGTCTCCAAGAACCAACTTCCCATAACTGGAAAAACCTGGTATATTAGTTTCCTCATGGTTTCTGCGTCGTATAGATGTGCGGTCAGAATTAGTTTATCCAATATCTTCATTATATTCATGCATGGGAAAATCTGGATTAGTCACTCCAACATCCACCGATTTTATATATTCCAGAATTTTAGCCTCAAAATCCTCTACTTTCTTAAAATGATCTTGGTTTGACAGCATATTCATGGGAGTATATTTCTCATCCCATTGAATGGTTAGGACCATCTTCATATCTCCTATCTCCTTCACTATCACTGATGGTATCTTCTCGATATCACCACCAACAGATATCCGAAATAAGGAGGTTTTGGCATCTATTTTAATTCTTAAAGTTTCATCAGATATTGCTAACATTCCCCCTAGCTCTTCACCAATGGACTTGAAATTATCTTCATCCCATAATTTTAGTGGCAAACCTCTTATCTTAAGACATTTCTCAGACTTATTGACAAGATCTATAGGGAGAAGTACATCATCACCAGTTGATTGTTTGCCCATGGTTATGTTTTTATCACTGTTATTAGCATCAGCCTACAGAAATTTGATAATTGATTCTCCTTGCCATTTGTATATTTTAACAATTACTCTATTCTCCTCCCAAATTATAGGATTCCACAATCGTCTCCACTCTGAAGCTTCTGGGTGCACCAGTGCCATAAGTTTGTTTGCTTCATCAATTCTTAGGAATCTGTTCCAACCAAGACTATTTTTGATTATCACGACAATTTTCCCCCAACCAATATTCTTTGACACTTTGAAAACTCCCTTCATTTCCATTTTTGGAGATAAATTTGGGTAATCGGCATCTGATCCCAAGCTTCATAATTAACTCCTTGACCCCATTGTAATTTGAGGAACAAAATGATTCAAAACTTTTGATAGAGCATACCAACACTGATAGCTTTTTCCACAAGGAAATCATAGACTTAAGGACTTCCCTTCTGCAAGACTTCTGAATCTTGATACCCCTTAGGTATAATCCTTCATTGTTTTTATCTCATTTGAGATAGATAAAAATCTTCTCCAACTCTCTTCTTTTATTTATCTTCCTCTGTATCTTCTTCCAGAATATTGTAAATTGTTTTCTTCAGCCAGGTGATCATCTATGGCTGAAAGGATAACCAAGCACGATATCCTCTCCTTCCTTTCAATGACCTTCACTGTTTTGACGTTTCCAAAATACTCTAACTCTGTTGAAAATGACTTCCGCTCCAACTGCAAGATTATGCCGTCTGGATCCTTTATGCCTTCATATCTTCCTGTTTCTTATTCAGGAAATGATTTTCCATCGTCTCTAGATTATTGTTTGTTTCTCATTCTCATTGTTCTTTCCTTTGATCTTACGGTAATCATAGAACAACTAGGAAATAAAAACCCTAAAAAGAAATAAAAAGTAATTAATACAAACTCTACTAACTAATAAATCCCGACCCTAAGGGGAAGGATCAAAGATGCGACCTTAGATGAAGGAGAAGTTCAATTAGTACACTCTCAAACTGAATCAATCAAGATTGAGACGATTGAGAGGCTGAGTTTAAAAGAGAAAAAAATCGCCATGAAAGAGAATGACCATGAGTTTCGGATCCTTTTAATGAGTGTTAATTAGTCATTTTAGGTGTTAATTCCGAGACATACGTGACCTTCTCATCCGCCAAGGTACGATAAAATTGCACAACTATATATTGATAATGTGCTAGTATCTGAAAGGTTTAAATTCATTGCAAAAGCATATCTAGGGGATCTATAAGGATTTATTTACAGAAGACCGAGTTATTTAACATTCTTTTGAAGAAATTAAATACGAGCAAGTTCAATTGAAGCTGGGATATTAGAAGCCAATTTACCGCCAAATGATATTCAAGCCATTAAGGAGTCAGGCCAATATAACATTCTTGGACCAGAAGTGTTTCATATCTTTTTTTTATAAGACCCGTAGTTTATTTAAGACTAGCTATTATACATGAATTTTGTGACAAAGGATGCATTGATGCTAAACATAGTTCAACTTTTATTTATCTAGTGAAACTATAAAGGATTGATTGCAGACTTATCTGTCTTCTGACCAGTGTTTACATGATAATTTATAAAGAGTTTTCTTCAAGATTAAAGTTAATAACATATATACAAGCTTATGTCTCCAGTACAACCTAAGCCAAACAGATTATATATGGCATTCTAATTGGTAATGAACATGTGGATTTTGAATAAAGTATGGTTTACTTGGGATCATATGAAAGATAAATTTGGAAAACGCATTTGATAGGGTTAGTTCGAGTACCTAGACGTTGTGTTTTAGTGCTAAATTGTTCAATTGGGTTTTAGTGCTAATTAATGGATCTCCATTTGGGGCCCTATCTCTCTATTGCTTTTTAACGTTGCCATGCAAGGTTTTTCCAAATTTATTGGCAGTGCTTCTCATTCAGATCTTTTTAATGGCTATTTTATTGTTGATAATGGTTTCGAATACCATCTTTTTTTTATAACAAGAAGAAGAACTACATAACAATTAATATTTTCTCTATTTTCAAATGTTCTAAGTTCATTGCAGGTTTAGTGGTCAATATACTTCATACAAAGGCTTATACCTATTGGTAATAATTGGACTCTAGAGTTTAGTTTCGCAAATGGTACCTTTCATGTATCCGGAATGTCTTTGGACATAAGGGATGATTTCTAAAGCTCTGTGGGATCCTGGTGTGGCTACGATGTGGTCGGTTCACATACTTGAAGTATGTGGCCCATATTTATATGTTGACACGTTTTATAAAGTTGAAATCTAAAACAGTTTTATTACCTAACTATTTGTCTTTATTTTGTTGTTAATTTCCTATTTTTTCTCAAAAAGTAAAGCAATTAAGGCGATTTACAGGGGGCAGGTTTTTAAGTTATATACGTGTCAAAATATAAAAATGGGCCACATGCAAAATGTATGTGGCCCGACCACATCTTAGACGGAGGGATGGGATCCTATCTAGAGAAAATTTTCCAAATTATCTTTCTAGGAACAAGGTTCTTTTCAAAAGGTGGTAAAGTGATGTTGCTTAAATGCATCTCATGCTTCACTGCCTACGTATTATTTTTCTCATTTTAAAGCACCCGTCTCTATTACTAAACAATTAGAGAAGATGACGAAGAACTTCCTTTTGAAACATTAAAGTTGGTTCCTAATCTTGTTAACTTAAGATTGTTTGTCCTACAAAAGAAAGGGATTGAGTATTCTAAATCTAAATATGATGAACACTACTTTACTCTAGAAGTGGTGTTGAAATTCATACGTGTAAAAGTCCATATGTATTTTGAGTTGAAAAAGCGGGGGTCTAACAACCACACCCAATATTTCGTTTAGGCAATATGTATGGACTAACTCCAATATAATTCCAAGAGAATCAACTAGACAGTCAGACTCAATCAAGGAAAATATATTCAAGAGTTATATCTCTGTTTCTCAATGTAATCAGCAAATCAAACAAATGGAAATCCGCGAGCCTGAT
The DNA here is from genome assembly GCA_023531105.1 of Papaver atlanticum. Classification (NCBI taxonomy): domain Eukaryota; kingdom Viridiplantae; phylum Streptophyta; class Magnoliopsida; order Ranunculales; family Papaveraceae; genus Papaver; species Papaver atlanticum. The sequence goes on from JAJJMB010017174.1 coordinate 176,572, forward strand.
TATTATGAGAAACAACTTGAACGGTACCAAATACAAATGTTCAAGTGTCAATCAATTTCAATAAACAACCAAAGGTTGGATTTACCATTGAACTACGCACAACCTGTGATATTTCAATTATATAAACAAATCTAATGCGGAAAATAAATAACACAGACACCAGAAGTTTTGTTAACAAGGAAACCGCAAATGCATAAAAACCCCGGGACCTAGTCCAGATTTGAACACCACACTGTATTAAGCCGCTACAGACTCTAGCCTACTACAAGTTAACTTCGGACTGGAATGTAGTTGATCCCTAACCAATCTCACACTGATTAAGGTACAGTCGGGTTCTTTACGCCTATGAATCCCAGCAGGACTCTACGCACTTGATTCCCTTAGTTGATCTCACCCACAACTAATAGTTGCTACAACCCAAAGTCGGAGACTTTTTAAACAAATCTGTCTCCCACAGAAAAGTCTATTCTTATAGATAAATCTTTCTCCCACGGAAATACCTATGAAGTTTTTGTTCTGTCTTTTGATAAATCAAGGTGAACAGGAACCAATTGATTATCCGGTCTTATATTCCTGAAGAACAACCTAGAAATATCAATCACTTCACAATAACTTAACTATATGGTAGTAGAACAAGTTATTATGGAATGACAAAGAATGAGACGAAGAGCTTTGCGATTAATTTTTATATCTTACCTATCGGAGATAAATCTCGAGCAAATCTTAGAGAAGATAGTACTCAATACAATAGAACAAGTAAGATCAGAACACGCAACTACAGAGAAAATAGTTGGGTCTGGCTTCAGAGTCCCAATGAAGTCTTTAATTCGTTAATCTATAATGGTTTTAGGAAAAACCTAGGTTAAAGGAGAATTGACTCTAGTCGCAACTAGTATCACACAGGAGGTGTGGTGATCAAGTTTCCCAGTTGCTAGAGTTCTCCCTTATATAGTCTTCAAATCAGGGTTTGATAACTTTATGAGAAAGCAATCAATATTCACCGTTAGATGAAACCTGATTTAAGATTCAAGCTAATATCTTTCCACCATTGGATGATCTTAGCTTGTTACACACAAATGAAATATACCTTCATTTAGATATGGGTAACCGTACCTAAACGTGTATATTGAGTTAGCTCAATAACAGTTAACCGAAGTTAGTCATATGAACACTTTTGTGTTAACCACATTCATATTAACACTTCCAAATCAAATGATACTCAAATGAATCTAATTGTGTTACTCATAGAGTTTTTCAATTGTTTATATTCTCATAGAAGTATACATGACACAATTGAAGCAAAATCGGTTTTGATTCAAAGAATCAATTCATGAACATTTAGCCACGGTTTGCAAAGATTGCATTCCTTATTATATAAATGTGTTTGTTCATGAGTATGAAATCATACTTTAACTGGTTTTAGAACTTAACCTTATAAGTTTGCAAATGAGTACGCAAACTTATGTTCCGGACTTTGGTCATATCCGACAGTTCGCAAACGGGGACGCATACTGTCATTCCGGACCGAACTCAGGTGAATAAGTTCGCACAAACTTAGTTCACGGACTTTAACAGTTAAAACTGTTCGCATACGGGTATGCATACTTGGTTCCCGGACCTGAATCATTCTTACAACAGTTCGCATACGGGTACGCATACTGTGCTATATCCAGACAATGGTTAATTGTTCTAAACTCCCATTTCAATCATTGAAACATTCTTAAAAGACGAAAATAGCTGTCTCATACAAACTATTAGCTTATAAGCAATTTTAAAGTGATCGAATGATCAATACGAAACATTCTGAGTCTACATCAAATGACTATCTCACACAAATCATGTAAGATCTTACTAGGTGATTTTCACATGATCATCTTTTGACTTTCGTCAAAAATAATGATGAACGTAGTTAAAGAAAAAAGCTTTCCAACACATATTTCAAGAAAGATATAAGCGAGTTAAACTCAGCTCGAAATATCAAATGTGTATAATGTAAAGTCTATATAGCTATACGAATTTGTCTCAATAGAAGATAGAATAGAATAAACTTCTGAGTGATAGATGAGTTCAAGTCTCCACATACCTTTTGTTGATGAATTTCCACAAGATCTCCTTAGTAGTTCTTCGTCTTCAATCGATGAACGTCGTGAAGTCTAAAGCTCAACTACACATTTTATCCTAATCCGAGACATAGGTATAAGTAGACTACAAATCAAGACTTATAGTTTTGATAACTAAACTTGACAAACAAGCTTGAGATAGCAACGCTTGCGAGTTCGACCGAGCAGTGCTCTAACATGAGTTTTTTCTAAAATTGATAAAGGGGAAGATTGTTAGAGAGAATGCTCGGTTGAACCTACATACCTTGGTATATCAAGTCTGTTATTGTCATATTTTTGTTGCCAATACTATTTCATGAATTAGCCAACTAAAGTTAGCTTCAGTTTAGGTAGTAGAGTCTTAGGATTTTTCATTTCTCAAGGGGACTGAAGTTTGAAGATCACACAAAGACGTCAATTTGAAGAAGCTTCATCGAGGTACGTAACGAAGATTGTTCTTTCCTTCGGAAATCGTTTCTATCTATCTATCAATCAATAGAAATTGTCGAGGGATTTATTAGTTGATCTTAATTCAAAGAAGAACATGTCAATAAGCTTCTTGCTAGGTCTAGTAATGTTGCGACTTCTAATCACTTGCTTGTCTAGAACTTGAAACCAATCTTGAGGAAAAAAAACAAAAATGTTAATAAATCTTTCAAGGCCTTCAAATTTATTCTTGAGTTTGTAAGGTTTGTTTTGGTAGTTTACCAACTAATAATATGCAATCACTTGGATTCACTATCTTATGGATAAAGCTTGTGAATCAACAATCTTGTAAAACTAAAAAAATAAGGCAAATAAAGTCTTTCGAGTTTGCGAACCTAAATACAGTGAGTTCACAAACCTACTCTAGAGAAATTCTCTTAGAATTTTTGTCTTTTGAGTTTGCGAACCTACAGGAAATATTTTTCACCTGAGCTATGTAGATGAGTTCGCGAACCTAGTACAAGATACATCTCCTGGGAATTGAGAGCATTTGAGTTCGCGAACCTAAGGAGGTGAGTTAGCAAACCTGACACGAATTTGTTCTCCTGAGACATTTGAACATTTGAGTTCACGAACATAAAGAGGTGAGTTCGTTAACCTAATAAGAATAATGTTCCCATGTAGCCTTTTGATAAGCACGTAGGTGGGACACAATTATACCCATATTTATACTAGCTAGGACTTGTTATAGAGATTAATAATTTTATTTTAAGCAGTTTGCAGGAGTTACAAGTGAATCCGAAGCGGCACAATAAAATGACTAAATGGGAGCCAAAATGGCGTTTGCGACTAGATTACCTGTTGCTACCCATGACACCGGTATACACATAAAAAGGGAGTCATTTCTTATTCTGACGTGGACATGGAAAGAAAATTATACTCTTTGAAATTTGGGCATTGGGGTCCGTAACATGGTGCTACAGTAGTGTAAGGAAGAGCACTCTTATATAAAGAGTTACCTTTTTGAAATGACGAGAGTACCAAGTAGACCACACTCTTTCGATATCATCCTGTAAGTCGGATACCTTGTGTGATATAATATAGACAGAGACTGTCAATAAAATAGCAAACCACAAGGTATACACTTGGTATATAGTTACTAGTTCGAAACTGAACCTAAGTATATGAATCAATCCAAGTGTTTGGGATTATCATAAAGTGCATTTATTTTTAATTATAACTAAAACAATAATTTATAATTGCGGAAAGTAAAGTAAAGACACAACAAGATTTTGATAACGAGGAAATCTCAAATTCATAAAAACCATGGGACCTAGTCCAGTTTTGAATACTCTCATAATTAAGCCGTTATACAAAGACCACTACCAACTTCGTATAGTTGAGACCAAGTAAACCACCCCTAGTTACCTAGTTTCCTCGGTATCCGTGAGCCTACAACCAATCTTGACAACGCATGTGAATCCTAAGATAGAGTCCACTATATTAAGTTGTTTCAGCCTCTCTGAAGACTTTAAGTACTCAACCATTTCGATCATCTTCCAAACAGTAAAGAACTAATCTGTTTGACAACCACTCTTTTATCTCAAGAAGTTAATCAAAGATATGTGTTGAGCTTAACAAAGGCTTTTCCGTTTAAATCAATAAACTCCCTTTGTCGGGTTAAATCTTCCAAAATATGGATTAACAAGTTAACCAGACTAAGTCAAACTGAACTATCAGATTCAAATATTGAAGAGTACCACCAAATAATAGCTTGTCGATCTAAATACGACTAGGAATAACAAGTCTATCAAAGATAAACCATATCTACTCGGATCCCAGTCGATCAAGTTTGTGCATGAATCAAATCACAATGATATGAAACCAAGAAGAAAATCTTGTTGTCTTTGAATCTTCAATAGTCTTTTGTAACTGCACAATAAAAAACCTGATTCCAACTTATGATCGATCACGCACAGAACGAAGTATGTTAACAATGGATGATCACATGTCAACGTCAGATCTAAAATAAGATCCAAACTATCGTTAATCTCTTGATCTAGTTTGAATGGCCTTATGTCATAGGAGAAGGCTCTCAAGAATAATCAAACTAGGTGCAATCGAGAGTCAACAACCGATAGTCAATCAAATCAATAATAAAAAACTAAAATAACAATGCAATTCTAATTTCCTACCAGTGGTACTAGTAGACGCTTATTGATCAAAAATAAATATTTAAACTAGCGGACATAAGAGATTTCGCTTAATTAGGTTACTCTTTCTCCAGGATAGTATTACAAGTAATATTATTAGTCGGCTACAACAAGATAAGTTTGTAAAAAGAACATACTTCACTATTTATAGACCAAGGTATTTTGGACAACAAGTAATTTCTATAACCGAAAATACTCTCAAGATGTGCAATAAAGCACCTAAATTCGCTTTTGTCTATTTCCAACCAATATCCAACTGTATAACCGAAATCCCTGTTAGAGTATAGCTCGATTGAACCCACCAAGCGTTGGTATGTCAAGTTTGGTTGTCATATTTTAGTGAATCAAAACTCATTTAAAGAGTCGCTTGATTATATGCTAGAGTAAACTTCGTATAGGTTAGCTTGAAAGTTTTAGGATATGAGACATTACAAGTATTACGTGAAGACTTGAAGAATGTGAAGAAGTAAGGAGCTACAACGACGACATCATCCTTCCACTTGAGGTTAGTAATATTTGACTTGAACTGTTTCATTCCCTAACGTATCTCTCAAGTCATGCATATTGAAAACAAAACTGCGAAGCTATGAATGATTATACTCTAGTTAGACGTAGTATAAAGAAATACAATACGAAGTATAACGCTTATCTTTTCAACTTCGTATATAAAAAATCGACATAATCGTTTGAATGCTATTGTGATTATGTATGGGTATGAGGTGAAGATTTCATCCTAGGAAACAATGTTTTACATTCGTTTAAAGGAAGTAAATTCATGAACTTGTTTTATGAATCGAAAGGGAAATCGTTAGGCTTATTGGTATTGTTATTCATTGCATATCTTTTGAACTACCAATATGTGTGTTTAGTATAATCGCTCATGACTTGTTTATGTTCTTGGTAAAACTATTCACAAGGCCTGACTTTTGTATTGGTATGACTTTGATTAGTGAAACCGATCTTAAGTAATCACCTGAGATGGTATGATCGATTTGTTGTAATTGGTATGACCAATTCTAGGCAAAGGGGAACCGATCCTAGTAAGAGGTGCAACCGATCACAAAAGGGGAATCGATCCTTGTAAGAGGTGCAACAAGTTTTTAGATATTGGGAACCGATCCTATGAACATGTGCAACACGTTTTTAGATATTGGGAACCGATCCTATGGACATGTGCAACAAATACAAGTTAGATACCATATATATGTGGGAACCGATCCTAGTACCTAGTCAACCAAGTTTTGGTAACTAACGTGACTAATTCTAGTACCCACATGGAGGTAGAACCGAAACTTGTTTTGGTAGAACCGTGAAACCCATGTTTGGTGATTTGATAGGATAATCAATCACATAGTTCTTGGAAGTCAGATGAACCAATTCTAAACTTATTTGGAAGTGTGGCAAATCGATTCGAAGATTGTAAGTATGAAAGAGGACTTACAAAGTAAAGATGTCGACATACTTTGAACATGTGCAGTAACGCTTATCTTTTATTGTTCAAAGATATTCCTTAATAGCTAAAGGAGAATTCCGGATCGAAAATAAATTGAGAATCTTTTAATTAAGGTTTTCAATTTTATATTTGGAAAATAAAATTTAGTAATGTGCATTACTAATTGGAGATTTTCTAGTGAGATTTCGGTCAACATTTGGACAAAGCATTTCTAGGAATTATGGAAACCGAATTTGGAATATATTGCATATCTTGAGAATATTTTTGGTTTTGGAAATTCCTTGGTGTCCAAACTTCCTTAGTCTATAAATATCAAATTTTTGCATTTCGAGCAAACTAATCCTCAGAGACAGCAAAACTACCTAGTTTTGTTGTTACTGGTGGAGCCGCCTATTCGGAGAGGAAAGTAACCTAATTAGGCGAAATCTCTTACGGCCGCTCAGTTTAAAGACTTCTTTGGGATTGAGAATCTCTATTAGTACCGTTGGTGGGAAACTAGATAATTGAGGTTTATTATTAGTTTTCGATTGATTTGATTGACTAACGGTTGTTGAACTTTGAACACACATAGTTTGTTTATGCTTGAGAATCTTCTCTGCTGATATAAGATTCACTATAACTAGATTGAAGTTTCGATGGGGATCTTTAGACTGTTTATAGATCTAAAGACGTCTTGTGATAATCTATTGTTAATAGACTCCGTTCTGTGTGTGATTGATCATAAGAGATTCAAGTTGATTGTGTGCAGGTGTTTATTGAAGATCTAAGAAGATTTGAAGACGAAGAAGATTTCTGATTTGTGTTCATAATCTTTGGTGTGCACAATAGTTGTTTCAGGTAAAGAGGATCCAACTATAGTCGGTTTATCTTTGTGATAGATTGGATTGATTAGTTTAGTAGATCGGCATCAATACAATTCTTTGTGATTCAAAGTATTGATTGCAAAATCTTGACAATTACTTTGGTAGTTGTTATTGGATAGATCTAAGAACCTGACAAAGGAGTTTATTGGGATAAACGGAAGAGCCTTTTGTCAAACTCATATCACTTGATTGAAAAGAGTTGTTACCGAACAGATTTATTGTTCCTTTACCGTTTGGAATACGAACCAAAGGAATTGTTCCAAGTGCGTGACTTATTAACAAGTTGGAGGCGCAGGGATACAGACGGAACTAGGTGAACTATATGTTTAGGTTCTTGGTCTCAACTATACGAAGTTGATTTGATTTCGTATAGCGGCTTAATCCTGTGAGTATTCAATTCTGGACAAGGTCCCGGGGTTTTTCTGCATTTGCGGTTTCCTCGTTAAAAAAATCTTGCTGTGTCTTTTACTTTTCTATTTCCGTAATTATAATTGTTTTTATTATAATTAGAAGTAAAATACACAAACGTTAATTCCTATTTACTTGATGAGATCAGTAATATCATGATTGATAGAGAACTGGTAAAAAACATAGAAGATTCTAGAATGAGAGATTCTCAAAGATGTTCAATTCTTTCATCCAGACATCTTGAACAGTCGAATAAGAGACAGACCCGAAATCCTTTTCAAAAAGGTTGGAATTGTTTAATTCAGAAAATTTGTTTTACAAAAGGATTGATTAATCGTGTTAAGAAACATTTTAAGAACTTAACAAATCATCCTAAGTCTGGTGAACAATGTCTTGGAGCATTTGCACTTAAAACAACTTCACCAGTCCAATGGTTTCTAGATAGCGGGTGTAGTAGACATATGACAGGTGATATTTCTTGGTTCACAAAGACGGAAGACTACAAGGGAGGATCGGTAACCTTCGGAGACGGAAGAAGCTGTCTGATTAGAAAAAAGGGTACTATCAAACTTCCAGGTATTCCCGAAATTCATGATGTTGTTTATGTTAAAGGAATGAAAGAAAATCTTCTGTCAGTTAGTCAAATTTGTGATAAAGGTCACAAAGTTATCTTCAATATGAGAGGTTGTGATATTGAAGATAAGTCCGTAAAAATAATTTTTCGAGGACGTAGAAGTATGAACAATTGTTATCTACTTGATATACAGTCCAATTTGTACTGTAACTTGACTAAAGTTGAGTCAACTCATTTGTGGCATGAACACTTTGGCCATATCAACTACCGAATGCTAGAAAAGCTCATTAATCGTGAACTTGTCAAAGGCTTTCCAAAAATAAATACTAAAGTAGAAGGTGTTTGTGGTGCGTGCTAAAAGGGTAAGCAAGGAAAAATTCCACACAAACTTTCTCGAGACAAAGCCACTCGTGCTCCTCTCGATCTAATTCATATGGATCTATTTGGTCCAATCCAACAAGCAACTGTTAGAGGAAATAAGTATGCTTTAGTGATGGTAGATGACTACATACGTTTCACATGGGTTGCTTTTTTGAAGCACAAAAATGACACTCTTGAGGAGTTCAAAATTGTTGTGAATAGAATTCAAAATGAACAAGATCGCAAACTTAAGAAGATAAGGAGCGATCGTGGTACAGTATTCAAAGATACGAAAGTATATGAATTCTGCAATAGTCTTGGAATTATTCATCAATTCTCTGCTCCTATTACACCTCAGGAAAATGGTGTAGTTGAGAGAAAAAATAGAAATATTCAAGAAATGGCAAGAGTAATGCTTCACAATAAAAACCTACCATTAACCTTCTGGGGAGAAGCCGTATTTACAGCTTGTTATCTTATAAACAGAGTTTCTTTAAGATCAAAAACTCTAAATACCCCATATGAATTATGGTATGGAAGAAAACCCAATTTGAGCTATTTAAGGGTTTTTGGAAGAAAATGTTATATCCTCAAAGATAGAGAACATAGAGGAAAATTTGATTCAAAAAGTGATGAAGGAATTTTTCTTGGCTATGCTTCTAACAGTCGTGCCTTCCGGGTGTACAATCTCAGAACCAAAGTCATGATGGAATCAATTAACATAGTTATTAATGACATTAGCGACTTTTGTCAAGACAAACCCACTGCAGTAGAGCTTCCTCCCTCTGAAACTGTTTCTAAAGAAAAACAGATTGAAGAAGAACCATCAGTTGTTCCTTTAACTAGTGACACAGATGATAAGGACGATAATGAAAGTACTGGTTAACAACCCAATGATACTGAAAATATTATCCAAAAACCTGCTAAGTGGGTACATCAAAGACACTCTACTGAAGACATCATTGGAGATGCCAATGCTAGAGTTATGACTCAAAGTGAACTTCAGAATGTCTGTCACTATTCATGTTTTCTTTTTTCAATAGAGCCGAAAAATATTAAGGAAGCACTCAGTGAACCTTCTTGGGTAAACTCAATGCATTAAGAACTTAACCAGTTTAAAAGACAAGAAGTGTGGGAACTAGTTCCTAAGCCGACAGGAGTAAGCATCGTTGGAACAAAATGGATCTACAAGAACAAATCAGACGAATTCGGAACGATTGTCAGAAAAAAAAAGCTAGACTCGCTGCTCAGGGATATTCTCAAATTGAAGGTATTGATTTTGATGAAACTTTTGCTCTTGTTGCTCGTTTAGAATCAATTAGACTTTTACTTGCTTATGCCTGCCATCTTAAGATTAAACTTTTTCAAATGGATATTAAATCTGCATTTCTCAATGGGGATTTAAAAGAAGAGGTATTTGTTGCACAACCCAAAGGATTCGAAGATCCGTCATTTCCTGATTATGTCTTTAGACTAAAAAAGGCCTTGTATGGTCTAAAACAAGCTCCAAGAGCCTGGTATGATAAGCTGACATCCTTCTTACTTCAAAAAAGGATTCTCAAGAGGTGGTGCTAATAAGACACTTTTCACCAAATGGAGTGTTAAAAATGTTCTTATAGCACAAATATATGTGGATGACATCATCTATGGGTCCACCTCAAAATCTCTAACAGATGAATTTCTGAATCTTATGAGTGGAGAATTCGAAATGAGCAATGTTGGAGAATTATCATATTTTCTTGGTTTGCAAATACAGCAACAAAAAGACAATATTCTTCTTTCTCAAGAAAAATATGCAAGGAATTTATTTGAAAAATTCGAACTCAAAAGTGCAACACCTATGGCAACTCCGATGCCAACTACCGGAAAACTCCAATCCAACCAAGGAGAAAAGTCGGTTGATCAAAAGCTATACAGATCTATGATAGGAAGCTTGCTATACTTAACTGCAATAAGACCATACATTGCCTTCAGTGTGGGATGTTGTGCCAGATTTCAAGCAGATCCTAGAGAATCACATCTAAAAGCTGTAAAACGAATCATAAGATACGTTAATGGTACCCTAGATTATGGTTTATCATATTCTATGGATACGAACAACAGTCTTGTTGCCTATTCAGATGATGATTGGGAAGGATGTGTAGAAGATCGAAAAAGCACCTCTGGTGGTTGCTTCTATGTTGGTCAAAATCTTGTAGCTTGGCATAACAAGAAAAATAATTCACAGTCTTCTACCTGTGAAGAAGAATATATTGCTGCCGGTACATGTTGTACCCAACTTCTATGGATGAAATAAATGCTCATTGACTACGGAGTAAATATTTCAACTATGAGCATCCTTTGTGATAACTCAAGTGCTATCCGATTGACTGAAAATCCAGTTGAACATTCTCGTACTAAACACATAGATATTAGATATCACTTTATTAGAGAATTATATGAGAATGAAGTTATCAAATTAGAGTATGTTCTATCCGAACGTCAGCTTGCTGATATTCTCACTAAACCCTTAAATAGGGCGATATTCGAAAATCTAAGGAAGTCTATCGGCATTGTCAAAGTACATTAGTACCTTGTGTTTCGGGGTTTCAACTTTTGCTTGCAATAGTTAAAACCGGTTTTCAACCTTTCTCTGGTAAAGGTTGGTTGTTGTTATTCCCTTTGTAGTTAAGATAACCACAAACATCAATATGATATGTTACTCCCCCTTAGTCTATGCTTTACTCTTTCGTTAGATAAAATGTTTAAGCATCATTGTCCTTTCCCTTAATCAATATAAATCAATACCAGTATCACTTGTTTACTCCATATATTTCTCCCCCTTTTTATCAAAAAATAACAAAGGTGAGAGCAAATAAAAGACAAACCGAAAGGATCTTACAAATCTTAAAAGACTTGCAACCTATAAGAGTTAAGCAGGAGGGTTCCACACGCAATTTTTGATAACAAATATCAAAACCGAAACTACAAAGTAATTTTGTTTTGATATGTTACCAAGGAAACAATTGCCCGAAGCAATTTTCCCTAATAGTTTAGCAAATCAAAAATCGACTAAGCATCTTAGTTCCTTTGCTAAACCGATTGCACAAATACAATCGCTTGTTCGATAAGACCAAAATAAAGATAACTCTATTTTTCTCATCAGGTTCTAATTATCCATATAACTTAGACCTTTCACTTTTAAACAAGACAAGTACTAGGTTAGTTAACTAGCATTTCTTGTTAAGGCATTCGATTAGACTTGAATAACCGAAACCTCCACTTTGATAAGTCCAACTAAGATAAGAATTAACTTAGTTTCTCTTATCCGAAATCAAATTGGACTAAACAATTCATCCCGAAAACCTATTGTTTTGTTAAGCCATAAACAATTCATACAAACCAAATAAATCAACTTGCATAATTATTTACCTCAACCGGAAGCAATTGAAACAACATAGACATTAAAGCACCGCAATTGCACCGATTTTTTTTTTTGTAAGCCTAAACGATTGATACCATACAATAAAGCAAGATAACAATAGTTTTTCTTAACCGGAAACAATTAAATTTTATCCATATGATGTAAGAGTTTTGTCACTAAAATTGACAAAGGGGGAGATTGTTAGAGCATAGCTCGGTTGAACCTACCAAGTGTTGGTATGTCAAGTTTGGTTGTCATATTTTAGTGAATCAAAACTCATTTAAAGAGTCGCTTGATTATATGCTAGAGTAAACTTCGTATAGGTTAGCTTGAAAGTTTTAGGATATGAGACATTACAAGTATTACGTGAAGACTTGAAGAATGTGAAGAAGTAAGGAGATACAACAACGACATCATCCTTCCACTTGAGGTTAGTAATATTTTACTTGAACTATTTCATTCCCTAACGTATCTTTCAAGTCGTGCATATTGAAAACAAAATTGCGAAGCTATGAATGATTATACTCTAGTTAGACGTAGTATTAAGGAATACAATACGAAGTATAACGCTTATCTTTTGAACTTCGTATATAAGACATCGACATAATCGTTTGAATGCTACCGTGATTATGTATGGGTATGAGGTGAAGATTTTATCCTAGGAAACAATGTTTTACATTCGTTTAAAGGAAGTAAATTCATGAACTTGTTTTATGAATCGAAAGGGAAATCGCTAGGCTTATTTGTATTGTTATTCATTGCATATCTTTTGAACTACCAATATGTGTGTTTAGTATAATCGCTCATGACTTGTTTATGTTCTGGGTAAAACTATTCACAAGGCCTGACTTTTTTATTGGTATGACTTTGATTAGTGAAACCGATCTTAAGTAATCACCTGAGATGGTATGATCGATTTGTTATAATTGGTATGACCAACTCTAGGCAAAGGGGAACCGATCCTAGTAAGAGGTGCAACCGATCACAAAAGGGGAATCGATCCTTGTAAGAGGTGCAACAAGTTTCTAGATATTGGGAACCGATCCTATGAACATGTGCAACACGTTTTTAGATATTGGGAACCGATCCTATGGACATGTGCAACAAATACAAGTTAGATACCATATATATGTGGGAACCGATCCTAGTACCTAGTCAACCAAGTTTTGGTAACTAGCGTGACTAATTCTAGTACCCACATGGAGGTAGAACCGAAACTTGTTTTGGTAGAACCGTGAAACCCATGTTTGGTGATTTTATAGGATAATCAATCACATAGTTCTTGGAAGTCAGATGAACCAATTCTAAACTTATTTGGAAGTGTGGCAAATCGATTCCAAAATTGTAAGTATGAAATAGGACTTATAAAGTAAAGATGTCGACATACTTTGAACATGTGCAGTAACACTTATATTTTATTGTTCAAAGATATTCCTTAATAGCTAAAGGAGAATCCCGGATCGAAAATAAATAGAGAATCTTTTAATTAAGGTTTTTAATTTTATATTTGGAAAATAAAAATTAGTAATGTGCATTTACTAATTGGAGATTTTCTAGTGAGATTTTGGTCAACATTTGGACAAAGCATTTCTAGGAATTATGGAAACCGAATTTGGAATATATTGCATATCTTGAGAATATTTTCGGTTTTGGAAATTCCTTGGTGTCCAAACTTCCTCGGTCTATAAATATAAAAGTTTGCATTTCGAGCAAACTAATCCTTAGAGACAGAAAACTACCTAGTTGTGTTGTTACTGGTGGAGCCGCCTATTTGGAGAGGAAAGTAACCTAATTAGGCGAAATCTCTTACGGCCGCTCAGTTTAAAGATTTCTTTGGGATTGAGAAGCTCTATTAGTACCGTTGGTGGGAAACTAGATAATTGCGGGTTATTATTAGTTTTTGATTGATTTGATTGACTAACGGTTGTTGAACTTTGATTGCACCTAGTTTGTTTATGCTTTAGAATCATCTCTTCTGATATAAGATTCACTCAAACTAAATCGAAGTTTCGACTGGGATCTTTAGACTATTTGTAGATCTAAAGACGTCTTGTGATAATCCATTGTTAACAGACTCCGTTCTGTGTGTGATTGATCACAAAAGATTCAAGTTGATTTTGTGCAGGTGTTTATTGAAGATCTAAGAAGATTTGAAGAAGAAGAAGATTTCTTATTTGGGTTCATAATCTTTGGTGTGCACAATACTTGTTTCGGGTAAAGAGGATCCAACTATAATCGGTTTATCTTTGTGATAGATTGGATTGATTAGTTTAGTAGATCGGCATCAATACAATTCTTTGTGATTCAAAGTATTGGTTGCAAAATCTTGACAATTACTTTGGTAGTTGTTATTGGATAGATCTAAGAACCTGACAAAGGAGTTTATTGGGATAAACTTAAGAGCCTTTTGTATAACAAATATCACTTGATTGAAAAGAGTTGTTACCAAACAGATTTGTTGTTCCTTTACTGTTTGGAATACGAACCAAAGGAATTGTTCCAAGTGCGTGACTTATTAACAAGTTGGAGGCGCATGGATACAGACGGAACTAGGTGAACTATAGGTTTAGTTGATTGGTCTCAACTATACGAAGTTGGTTTGATTTTGTATAGCGGCTTAATCCTTAGAGTATTCAATTCTGGACAAGGTCCCGGGGTTTTTCTGCATTTGCGGTTTCCTCGTTAACAAAATATTGCTGTGTCTTTTACTTTTCTATTTCCGTAATTATAATTGTTTTTATTATAATTAGAAGTAAAATACACAAACGTTAAATCCTATTTACTTGATAGTAATCCTATTGTGTTTGGTTAAGTCCGAACCATTTATCAAGTAAAGATACTTCGTTGTTGTATTGTCTCGATCTTGTATCCATAGTCAATCACACAAGTTATCTTGTTGTCGTATTGTCTCGATCTCGTATCCATAGACGATCACACGAAGTGTGAACCGATTAGTTGTATTGTCTCGACTAGGTCTATAGACAATCACTTTCGGAGAAAGGACTTATAGGTGGAAAAGTTTTAGATTGAGGTATATTTAGGTACCCTCGTGTTTTCAAACCCTTTTGGACAACTCAACATTATCAAGCACTTAACTAATATATCTTTCCAGAGATATATTTTGATAGTTGGTAAAACAAAACATATATTTTCAAAAATCTCAAAAGATTCTCAAATATTTCAGTTTGGGATCTCACCTTGAGTATCAAGGAATATCTTTGAACAATTAATAAATAAGATTTGAACAAATGTTCAAATTACTCACTATGTCGACATCTTGAACTTTCCTATTTTGCAAACTCAATTTCCAAATCACACCAACCCTATAGTGTACGTTACTAAGGAAATCGGTTTTACCTATTGGGACCGGTTCTACCTTGACTCTTAAGATAGGTACGAATCGGTTCTACCTTGATTCCATATATAGGTTAGGATCTGTCCAACCTTAGATCTTCAATGAAAACCGGACCTTCAATCCTATTGATTTCTTTTAACTACAAAACAAGTTCGTAAGTCTACTTCCTTAAACTCATGTAATAAAACATAGTTTCCTAAGCATGAAATCAAACCTATGCTCACTACACAATCTAATAACGAGTTATATAGATTATGTTGATGTTGGAATTACGAAGTTTAAAATAAGCAATGTAATTACGGAGTTACAGAGATTATGTTGATGAAGAATGAGTTAAGAGAATGTTAAGTAATGTAATATCTTTATCTTTTAATTCTTGTATTCTCCATATGTAATAGAGTTTTGTCACTAAAATTGAAAAATGGGGAGATTTTTAGAGCACTGCTCGGTTGAACCCGCCAACCGTTGGTATATCAAGGTTGGTTGTCATATTTTAGTATCAAAACTCATAAGTCGCTTGATTAGATTACAAGAGTCAACTTCGTTAGGTTAGATTAGAAAGTTTAGAAATATTGAGACATACAAGTATTACTCTGAAGACCCGAAGAATCCGAAGAAATGTCGACATCAACGAAGACATCATCCTTGACTTGACTTGTTTCCATTTCTATATCGTAATCTTTCAAATCAAGTATTACTTCGTAATATAATATATCAATATAAAACATTCGCAACTATTGATATATTCTTCCTTGACACTTTGATCAAAATAAGATGATCAAGTTTCTAATACTAGAGGTTCATGTATATAACTTCGCATGTTTCATTTTTAATCTAAAACGATTTGAAAGCTTACGATATAGAAATGGAAACAAGTCAAGTCAAGGATGATGTCTTCGTTGATGTCGACATTTCTTCGGATTCTTCAGGTCTTCAGAGTAATACTTGTATGTCTCAACATTTCTAAACTTTCTAGTCTAACCTAACGAAGTTGACTCTTGTAATCTAATCAAGCAACTTATGAGTTTTGATACTAAAATATGACAACCAACCTTGACATACCAACGGTTGGCGGGTTCAACCGAGAAGTTCTCTAAAAATCTCCTCATTTGTCAATTTTAGTGACAAAACTCTATTACATATGGAGAATACAAGAATTAAAAGATACAGATATTACAATACTTAACATTCTCTTAACTCATTCTTCATACGCTTGATTCCAAGTTTAAAAAGCACAGTAATTTGCACATATTCAAAAATAAATGATGTTGTTGACACATTTGAATAAAAAAAGCTTTACTCCCATAAGGAAAGCTAGGTAGATATTCATTCTGAACCTATTTGTTATTCCTCTTTTGTAGTATGAAATACTACACAACATGATGATATGTTTCTCCCCCTTAGCCTATGCTTTACTCTTTTGTTAGATATATATTATTCAGCACATATATCATTTCTAGTGATTGTATATCACCCGTATACTCCATATATTTCTCCCCTTTTTTGTCACAAAAATGACAAAGACATGAAAAAATACAAAAGCAAACCGAGAGGATCTTAAAAGTTCATAAGAACTCATACAACCGATAAGAGTTAAGCAAGAAGGCCTAACATACCATTTTAAATAAGCTATACCAAAACCGAAACTAGCTAAGTTGTTTTAGCACCCTATCAAGGAAACATTTGGTAAGCACGAAAGTGCGACGCATTTTCACCCATAACTACATTAGATAGGACTCATTTTTCTGCTAATAAACTTGTTTTAAGTCTTTTGAAGGAAATAAGCTCTTGTTGAAAAAGTTGCTCGAAAAGTTGTATTTGGACCTCGAAACAGTGCTAAAGGCACCCCAACTTTGGATAAGGGCACCCCCAGAAATTTGTTAAAAACGCCCCAGAAAATTTGTTAAGAAACACCCAAGGAATTTTCTAAAGACACCCCACAAATTACTAAGGGGAAACCTAATTACTAAGAAGCATCTCAATTACTATCGCCACCCCCAGCAGTTGATTATGGGGCACCTTCATCTTCAACAATTTGATTTCAAAAAAAGTCGGGAAAACTGGTTTTTAATGGAACAAAATTAGGGTTTCTGATTTGGGTGTGTTACAATGAGACTCAATCACTGAAACTTCTTGGATGAGTCTGTTAAGTCTTAACAGGGTTGGTATGATCGATGGAATTGATCAACTTGGGCTGGATTGTACTGGATTTTTTATTTGAAGCAAAACTGTTTTGGCGGGAAAATGGGTTGTTAATGGCAGAAATTAGGGTTCGATAATTGAAGGTGTTATAATGAGATTAAAAGGCTGAAATCAATTGGGTTTGCTCCAATGGGCAAAACAAGGATGGTAATGGTCTTCGTTTCAACCAGAATTGGCTAGAATCGTGTGTTTGAAAAAAACAGAGTGCACGGGTTACTGAAACAACATGTTTTCTGTGGAAGATTTACGGATGATTTGGTGAGAGTTTTTCATGGTGCTGAGTTGGAATCACCTGTTTGGTTGTAACAGGGATTGTAATCTTGCTGGAATTGAGAAAATAAGGAGTTCACGAGGTTTCCAACTGATCGATTGAGGAGAGAGAGGCTCTAAGGATCGGTGCTATCTGAGTTAACTCAGTTATTTTTTTTAAAATTTCATCAATCAATTCTAGCTTAATGCTTTCATGATTTTCTCTGTTTGATAGCTATCTTAATGTTTCTACCAACTATCTTTAATTTACGTTGGAAATTCTGGTTTTAAATGTTTTGTTTTCATATGTTTGAATTTAAATAAAGAAGTCGTCTCATCTTTTCATTCCTTTATAAAAATCCTGTCAAAACCTTTTGGTTGAGATTTTAGTAATGTCGTGCTAATCTTATTGCAGGTCTCCAAGTTGATTCATGTGTAGCTACAAGTCGTGGTAATCAGTAGTGATTCTCTCTGGTATTTCTTAATTCTAAAGATTATCGCAGTCGTGCTTGCCTTTGCATCATTAGTGGTGCTTGTTGCTCTCTCTGATTTAGACAATTATAAGGATCTCAAAAACGTCAAAGTAGTTTGATCAAGAAAGAAGGAGATTACTGTCGATGATCTTTGTAGCTGAATCGGTATCATAAGTTCTTTCGCCATTATCAAGTTCTTAGAGTAAAATGAGTTGTACTAAGTTTAAATCGGTGTTGTTTAAGTTGCGTGATTGTAGCTTGAATAAATGGAAAATTTCCCCCTCTCAGGAAATTCAAAATTTGGTCAAGAAAGTTAAGCTGAAGATGAGGTGTAACAATAAGTTGTTACCATATTCGCCGGAAGTAACTAAAATTATTTTGTTACCATATGCATGGAAATCCCCTAATATTTTGTTCAACCTTCTTCTATATAATCCCATAGATTTTTCTCTATATGAAGAAAACCCTAAAATCCTCATACCATTAACCTTAAAAACTAATCTGAAGGAAGGTGCCAATATGTCTTCACAAGGGAACAACCAACTCTCAATGCTCTCTTCACAAATGGAATCAACTGATATAAGCCAAAGTGTCCAAAGGCCGGTAAGAAGGATTGTTGCTACTGCTGAAGTACCCAAGGATGCAGCTGATGAATGGTCAACAAGCTTGCTAGGGAAGATTATGTCGATTGAGCCAATTGATCATAAAGAGGTCAAGAAGGAAATAAATGATTTATGGCGCTACTATGGGAGATTTGAAATCATATCAAAAGGTGTGAATCTGTTTGCTTTCAAGTTTCGTTCTGAAGATACCAAGAAGAAAGTTCTGAAAAATGCTCCATGGAATGTGTTGGGGTGTCTGATGGTTTTACAGCCTTATAACTCAGAGATTCCTATCAAAGAACATGTCTTCAAAAGCCAAGTTTGGTGTGTAAAATTGAGGAATATTGGTCAGATATTATTAACTGATAAGCTCTGCGTAGATATCTGCAAAGATATTGGGAGAAAAGTTAATCCAGAAGAAAAGAGAAGAAAGCCTAAAGGAAGTGTCTCAAACACTATTTACATAGAAGTTGATCTGAAGGAACTGTTGAGAAGAGGAGGGTGGATTGATACTGCAGCTGGTCAAAGAATATGGGTTATCTATCACTTTGAAGATCAACCATACAATATCTATAAACAGTGTTTTGTGGTGGATCATGTGAAGGAGAAATGTGAAAGAGTATCTCAAGAGTTAAAATTAGAAGCAATGACAGATGCTGAGTACTTAGTATGGAGCCAAACGGAAGAAGGAAAAGCGTTTTTTGCAACCTATATCGTAAATGAGGGTGTTGGGGGTAATTCTGGGTTAATGAATATCGATGGTTCTGAGGAAAAGGTTCAAATAGTCCCAGAAGAGGAAGATGATGCTAGGAAGACAAAGAGAGCAAGAGAAGCTGAACACTTGAGTGGTGATATGGCGATTGATCAGAGAGATATGAGTTCACATATAAATCCAATATTTCAAAGGGATTTGAATATGATTGATGGTACTGACTCAATAGGAGTACAGAATGGTGGGCTTGGCAAGCAATTGATGCATCCTGTTAATCAAGAATCAGAGAGAGAAAATATGGCATTTGATAGCTTTGGACATAATACTGGTGGAGGGGCTACACTGAATCAACCTGGAATGGCTGCAAATCAATCACAGGTGAATCTTAAATTTTTTGCTCTTAAACCTAATTTCTTTTATTTTGGGGATTTTGATTTTAGTATCCTGATTAGGTCTTTTCAAAGAAATAATCTTAATTTCAATATAATCTGGCAATTTCCTTTCTGTGGTATAACTAACAATTTCACCATGAAAATATTGTCTTGGAATGTGCATGGTTATGGGAATAAATTCACTAGATATCATCTTAGTGATTTAGTTAAATCAAATGATCCAGACTTAGTCTTCTTAGCTGAGACCAAAAATCATGATAAGAAAATGCTTAAATATACACAGAATTTAGGCTTTATGAATTATTATTATGTTAATCCTATAGGAGTTTCTGGTGGTATTTTCCTGCTATGTAAAGATGGAATTATTCTTGACATAGTTGATGCAAACGACAATTTTATTATGTGTCATACTCAGATCAATGCTAGGAGTGATAAATCCTTGATTATCTTAATATATGGAGCCCTAAGTCAGGAAGGCATTAATAACCAATGGGAATTCCTCTACAGACTTGCTAGTGGTTTTGATTGTCCTTGGGTTATAATAGGTGACCTTAATTTCATCACTAGTAGAGAAGATAAATTAGGAGGTAATATTCCTAGTCAGTGTGATCTTTATTTTGTGAATGATCATCTTAATAACTTGAATCTCTCAGATGTTGCCTATATTGGCAACCCTTATACCTGGACAAATAGGAGGAGTGTTCCTAATTTGATATTAGAAAGGCTTGATAAGGCTCTGTGTAATGGTAAATGGTTTAATTTCTTCCCCAACTGTGTGGTGCATCATCTAATCCCACATGCTAGTTACCATTGTCCTATATTACTTTTTTGTGATAGGGAGGTTAATGATACTGGAGAACCTTATAGGTTTAATAAATGTTGGTTTTCTGATATGTCTTGTGTTGAGCTCATTGAAAATAACTAGAGGTCTAATGAAAGTGGTTCACATGCTTTTAGGCTTACTAGGTGTCTCAAGAATGTTAAGTACATCCTTAAGGACTGGAATCATAATAAATTTGGTAATTTCCAAACTCAAATTAGGGATATTCAATCTCAGATAAATAGTCTTGCCCAAAATAATGGTTCTAGTGATGTAAGTAATATGTTAAAAGAACTAGAAAACAAGTTGGACTATTGGTATCAGGTTAAACATGATTATTACTTGCAGAGAGCTAGGGAGAATGTTATATCATGTGACGACAGAAACACTAAATATTTGCATGATAAGGTTAAATATAGGAAAAGAAGGACACAAATTGAAACTATACAATCTGATACTGGTGTTTGGATTACAGATAGGAAATGCATTGCTAGTGAACTAAGGAATCATTTCTCTGTTGTTTGTAGGTCTACTAATCCACCATGTTCTGATGATTTTCTTTGTGATATTGTTCCTTGTATAACTAATGAAGAAAATGATATGCTTACTAAAATTCCTACTAGTGAGGAAATTAGGAATACTCTTTTCCAAATGCAACCATGGACCACTCCTGGTCCAGATGGTTATCCTCCTGGCTTTTATCAAAAAATGTGGCATGTAGTAGGTGATGATACTGTTAAGATGGTCCAAGCTTTTTTCCAATCTAAGCATCTTTTAAAACAGCTGAATCATTCTTTCATTAGTTTAATCCCTAAGAACAATGGACCTAAAAAACCTCATGATTTTAGACCCATTAGTCTAAGTAATGTGGCTTATAAGATTATTAGTAAGCTTCTTGCTAGTAGACTTAAGAAAGTTATGGATAAGTTCATTAGTCCTTACCAAGCTGCCTTTCTTTCTTCTAGGCAAATAACTGACAATATAGTTATTGCCCATGAACTAGTTGATACCATGAAAAAAATGTAAAGCTAGAAAAGGTTTAATGGCTGTCAAACTTGGTATGTCAAAAGCTTTTGATAGGATTGAGTGGGGTTTTCTGATTAATATTCTTACAAAACTTGGTTTCCATAAAGATTTGTGTGATATGATTTTTGAATGTATCTCTACTGTTTCTGTTTCTGTGCTACTGAATGGCTCTCCAGGTGAAGTTTTTTTATCCTTTAAGGGGTCTCAGACAGGGAGATCCCTTATCTCCATATCTGTTTATTATTGTTATGGATTGTTTTTCTAGACTAATGGTTAAAGCTTAGCATGATGGAGTGTTACAGGGGATCAAAGTGTCTACTTCTAGTCCAGCTATTAGTCATCTGTTTTTTTGCACTTCCTTATCTTTGCTAAAGCTAATATGCAAGGAGCTAAGTGATAGACGCATTTATGTGTCTATTTTCATCTCTATTGTGTATAATGTTAGTACCCATTTTTGTACTTATTTTGGTATTTTATCTCTTTGTAGGTGTTTTTGGAGAAATAAACTTTTGCGGCGAAATTGGCTCGAAAAGTTGATAAATGCAACCCAAGGGACGAGTGTTATGCGGACTCCAGCAACGGATAAGGGGCGACCATTGGATAAGGGGTAACCTTTCCCCTTCACGTTCAAATTCAGAATTTGGGCGGGAAACCAAAAACTTAAAAGCGTGTTTCCTGGCAGATTTGGTGATGGATTTTTAGAGGTGTTTGAGGTCGATTAAACTTATGATTTTCATAGGGTAGACTCCTTATGGGTCTAGGAATCTAACATGGGTGTTGAAATCGATTAAAATGGGCTCAATCGACGGGTTTTGATCTCAACAGCAAAATATGGAAAGTCACATGTGTGACCAATTTTAGGAAATTTTAGAGAGATTAAAGGCAAGATTTTCTTCCCAAAGCTTAATATATATCTAAGGAAGAGTTTAGAATCAAAAGGAAAGCCCAGATACGCGTGGAAATTCTAAAACAAGAAATTGCCGCAACTTTGCCGTGAAGAGAAAGAAAGAGATTTCGGAAGATTTTGGAGAGATTTAATCGCTCTTTTTGATATAAATAGATTGGTTGGGTCATATATAAGGGGTGTCGAGAGTTTGGGGGGCTTAGAAGGGCTGAGGAGGCGAGAATCAGAGGTTTACAGGCCACTGCTGCTGCTGTTTTCTGCTGGTGCGGAGCTGAAGAACACGAAGAACATAAGACGCACACTGAACAGTCGCGAAGAACACGAAGAACTTCGACCCACATCTAACCGTCGCAGAAGCAGTCTTATATTCTCGTTTATTAACAGCACTTCAGTTGTATCGGTGATTCTGTAACGCCATAAAAGCGTTGCAGATTCGCTGTATTATTATTTCTCTTCAATAAAAACACCTTTTGAGCCATGTTTTTATCTTTTGAGCATGTTTTTACCATGAGGAGCTAAACCCAAACACTGGGATGACGGAGGAAGACGAATATCATACTTGGGGTAATTTTATTAATTCTTTTTAAGACTTTTGCATTAATTTTAATTGAAAATATGATTTGAATTAATTGGTTGTCATTTAATTTGATGATGTATGCTTAGCTTAGGTGTTTTGATACATCATGCTTAGGATTTACAATCAATGTTTTGAGAATCTACCTTGGCAAAAATAGAGTCCTTGTTTTTCTTGAGCTAAAATTGTCAAAGAATTAATAATTGAACCTTATGTTTTGAATTCGGTGGAATCCCGAATCCCAGTACCTCTCACCATTGTTTAATATTTTTGTATATATTTTTATTAAATTTAAAAACTCGAATCTTCACAAGTCCGAGTGAACGACAACCTTACTTACCACTTTAAAATTACATCACTAAGACTTTGGATAACATAATAAAGAACTTCAGTAAGTATAGTGGTCAGTCCATCAACTTTGAGAAATCAGGTATGACCTTAAGCTCTAAAATGGATAACAATGTCAAGAATCAGATTGCTAGTATTCTTAACATTAAGACTTTAGGTCTTAAAGATAAGTATCTAAGTGTGCCTATTCTAATCCAACAAAATAAAATGGAGACCTTTAGTCATCTTCCAGAAAAATTTCAAGATAGATTATCTAGCTGGAAAGGTAAGAATAT
Organism: Papaver atlanticum; assembly: GCA_023531105.1. Taxonomy (NCBI): domain Eukaryota; kingdom Viridiplantae; phylum Streptophyta; class Magnoliopsida; order Ranunculales; family Papaveraceae; genus Papaver; species Papaver atlanticum. The sequence goes on from JAJJMB010017174.1 coordinate 200,303, forward strand.
GAACCAACCTACTAGAACTGTTATGGTGTAATCTTTTCTAGGAACCTTAGCATCACATCATTTAGCAGTCTTTCCTATGCCTAAGAAACTTACAGTAAAGTTAGACAGCATCCATAGGAATTTTTGGTGGAATAAAAAATAAGGGGGAAAAGGTTTATTTTTTAGAAAATAGGACAATTTTGCTAAATCCAAGGATTTAGGAGGTCTAAATATTAAGAAAACTGCTGAGTTAAACAGTGCTCTCCTTGCAAAGCTTGCATGGAGAATGTTAACCGAATCTGATGCTGAATGGGTCAAAATTATTAGTCATAAGTACTTTCCAGACCATAATCCTCTCCATAGTAGTAATACTAATAGTAGCTGGATTTGGAGAGGAATCTGCAAATGCCTAGATGTTATTAGAAAGCATTATTGCTGGGAAGTAGGTAATGGTAGGAACATTTCCATTTGGAAAGATATTTGGGTGCCAACTATTTCTTCTACCTTATCCACTAGGTTTCAGTCTAATAATATGAATATTGTTGACCAGCTCATAATTCCTAATAGAAATAGATGGAATATGGATATTCTTAATGCTCTATTTGACAATGATACTGTTACTGAGATCATTAAGATTAGGATTCCACTTTGTGGTGAAGATAGGCTCATCTGGAAACCTAATGATAATGGGTTATTCACTGTAAAAACTGCTTACAGGGTTGTTGATGAAGAAAGTAATACTATTACAACAAATTCTAATGGAATTGCTAATTTCCCTTGGAAAATTTTCTGGAAAATAAAACTCCCATAAAGAATTTTGCATTTCTTGTGGAAAATTATTCATGGCTGTTTACCTGTGAGAGCTGGAATTTCTAGGCATATGCATGATGTTGTGTCTACCTGTCCTTTTTGTAATACTGCTATAGAAACTGTGGAACATTTATTCCTAGAATGCAATATGTCTAAACAGGTTTGGGAAGCAATGGAAGTTGCAGTAATAAATATGGTCTCTGGTACAGGTTTGGTGGATTAGATAAATAATTGGTTTACTAATGGTTCCCCTAATAGTAGAATGCCTAACACTGCTATGCTTGTCTGTATAGGTCATATCCTATGGCACATATGGAAATTTAGATGTGCTATTGTTTTTGATAATGCACAGATGCCGGTTAATCAATTAGTTCGGCATATTAAGAAATCAATCCTTGAATGGAATGAGAACTTAATAAACCAAACTAATAGGCAGAGGCAGAATGGAAGGGATATAGTTATGGTGCAATGGCAGTCCCCCCTGAGCAGCTTCATTAAAATTAATTTTGATGCTTCCTTTTGCAAAGAAAATAAGTGTATGGGAACTTGACTAATTATGCTTAATGATGCAGGTGAGTTCAAAGGAGCATGGTGTATTCCAGCAGTAGCGGAAAATCCAGAGCAAGCTGAAGCATTAGCAGTGTTAGAAGCAATCCAATTGGCAAAAAGGAAAGGAATATCAAATCTTCATATGGAAGGGGATTGCAGAAATGTTGTGGATGCTTTGAATGGAAAAGATGGAGTAGTCAAGTGGCAAAATAACTTTATAGTCAGAGATTATGTTGGGTGTCTTAAGTATTTCAATAACTGGGTGATTACTTATGTACCCAGAGAAACAAATAGTGTGGCTGATTTATTGGAAAGATGCAGTTAGTATGTCTACAAGCACTAGTTGGGAAAATGATCCTCCTGGGTGGATCCTTTCAATTATGAGAGAAAAACTAATTATTCAACAAATTCAATGATTAATATAAAATCATATTTCCTATTAAAAAAAAAATAGGTTTCCAACTTAAACAGGGAAAGATATATATGATGGAAATATTCTTGGGATTTCGAGTTAAATTTGGAAGGATTGCGTGTGTCTGCAAGAGTTTGATTCTGTTTATAACGTGTTTAGCTTGCCTGGGAAGAGTTGACACCAAGAAACGCGTGAAAGATTAAAAAAATGGAAAGAAAATATTCACGTATCTGCAGCGAGTAAAGGAAGAATTTCGGGAGTTATTACAAAGATTTCTTGAACCTGTTGGGTATATAAGGGCCTGTTGGGGTCTAGAGAAGGGGGACGGAGAGTTTGGGGAGAAAATATATAGCTATAATTCGAGAAATCACAAGTTCCAGAAACTCTGCTGCTGCTGCTATTTGATCAAGAACACGAAGAACATAGTGCTGTCAGAAACATTCGTGTATAAAGACAAAAGCAGTGTATCGTTTTACATCTTCAGTTGCAATAACACTTTTAGCCAGAGCTGTCTGAGTTTCTGAAGACATTTAGCAACTAAAAATCGTTGTAGGAAAATTTAATTATTTTCAATACAATGATTAATCAATTTTACTCCATTTTTCGATTCATCGGTAGCTAAATTATTTTCTAGGATTTTGGAGGAAGCTATTTTTGATATGTAATATTAATAGTTTTATTTCTTAGACAATAATAACTCTGTGCTATTCATGGACAGTTTTGAAATTGTTGATCTTTTATAAGCGAAGGAGGTTATATTCTTGTGTAACGACGAGAGTCGCATAATTAATTTTAAACGTTTTATCTTCCAAAATATGAGATTGGGTTCAATATGGTTTTGAGTATTTTATGAGTAATTTTTTGAGACAATAAATTTTAAATTTTACAACCATCAGAAGTAGTGGAATCCAAAACCCTAGGTTCGCCTCTCCTTGATAAACAAAAAAAAATCCAGTTCATTGGTATTTCCGTTAATCTTAAAACCAAATCTTAGAAAATAGTTCGAGAACCGAATCCTATACTTATCACTTGTAAAATTGCATCAACAATTGCCCGAAGCAGGTTTCCCTTTGATTTGATAAGTCAAGCTAAGATCAGAATTAACTTAGTTTCTTATCAGGATCCAATTATTCATAAATAATCATACCTCATTTAGACAAGACAAAACTAGGTTAGATAACTAGTTTTCTTATCAAGGAACCCGATTTGACCTGAATAATCGTACCTCGTTTTGATAATCCTAAACTAAGATCAGAATTAACTTAGTTTTTCTTATCAGTGATCAATTCCTATTTCGTTAACCATAACTAATTGAAACATATTAATTGTACCGTATTTCGTTAAGCAAAAGCAAGAATAGGCATTTAAATCATATTTTCTTAACAGGAAAATGATTAATGTACACAAATAAATCGTTACCTTACTCTTAGATATAACAAACTAAGATCCGAACCGATCAAATTTTTATATCAGGAAAGATTATCAAAATAATTCTTCCCTTGGTTTCCACAACCACTGTCCCCACAAAGATATAACGTTTAAGCATCATTTCAAAATAGAACCCCCCTGTGAGTTGTTATTCCCTGTAAGACAAAAGAATAACAAACGAGACAACCTTTACCAGAGAAAGGTCGACAAAGTCTTAGCTATTACATGCCAATATAAAAAACTAAAACCGAAACTCATATGTATACTAAGTACACAATTTATGAAACATAAATTGATAATAGTATAATCGTGACTTCACACATGAGTTTAATCAATATCTACTTATGATCATTTGATAAAGCATCCCACAAGTTTAGATCCTAAACCTGCTTATATCAAAGATTCACATATATCATAAGAGATAAACATATTATGAGATCAGATATATTAAGGTTTGTGAAACCCGAAACAATATCTCATAAACCGAAAACAAAGAAAAAGAGATAATCATTCATATCAAGAAATGCAATCGTAACTATCAAAAGAATGACACAAATGACTTACAAAAATAAAAACAGAATCATTCATATTATTGATAGTTGAATAGACTTTACACAAGTATTGAAGTAAATCAACAATTGATCATTCTATTCATATAAAAGACATAAAATAAGAAACAAATCTTATTGGTCTTTTAATGCATCTTTTTCTTCACTCTCTTGTCCATAGATTTCTTATAGTTTTTTTTCAAGCTCGGTAAGATTATTCTTGCAGTAACTCACCATCTGCAAATCATAGGTATCCCGGTAGGATTCCCAGTTAACAGTATGGAAGATTATTCCATTATAAGCATCCATAATTTAGTCTCTCAGAAGTACTTTTCTCCTAATGAATTCTAGTACTCCTTCAAAGAGACTGGAGGCTCTAACTTCAGTAGGAAAAGGTATGATAGAGAATGGACAATATTCAGAACAAAGTTCGAATCTCCCTTTTCCAATGGTGGTTGAGTCAAGAATACTTTTTACTTGCTTAATACAATATTCTCCAACAAAAACACTACTTTCTTCTCCATTCTTAATAAGAATAATTCTATGAAGTTTCATGGTCAGTATACCTCGAAATCTGCATGAGTTTATCATAACCGATATTTCTTTGCATAGATCTTCCACATATTATTTCTTAAATGCCATGGTGAGTAAAGCACTAATTGGAACAGAAGTACCTTTCAATGTTACCAAGAATGAATTTATGTGTGAAACTTCGAACAAAGGGCAGAAACCTTTTGATTCGAAGACTGAAGATCATTGAACTTCGGAAATATTTTCAAAAATCCAGAAACAAGTATGAAAGGAAATATTCTTCGTTTTAGGGCTACCCGTGATAACCGAAACTTATCTTTTATACTTTTATAAATTTATAAAAAGTTTATTATGCCTTTAAATATCACAAGTTTCTTCAACAGTAAAGACAAGTGAACAAGCATAAATAGATAGGTTATGGAAACAATCAGTTATGGTTGACTGATTTCCTTTTTTCTTTCCTTGCGATGAGGTAAGTCATCACAATGAATACTTGCTTGAGAACCAATGGATACCTTTAGGTCATTTTTGAGTCTATATTGATTAGACACTTGTACCCATAGTTATCTAAGATCAACAACTGATTGTCTTTCTTAAGACTTACTTTAGATATCTCTTTTGGTTTGAACTCCGTATTTAGGATTCCATTTGGAGATGGGTTTAGGATGATAATACTGTTGAAAATCCTGAGAAACCATCTTTCTTCAAGTTGGAACATCAGATCTAGTCCTTGTTTTGACATAATCATCTCTCTTTCTATTATCACGTCTTTTCTGACATGACTTAGTTGAGTGACAGACAAAACCCAAAAAATTGTGATAATAATTCTTTTGCCTAAACTTTGGACAATAACGATCTGAGTTCTTTAGGGGAGCAATCTTATCCAGTTCGTTTGATACAAATGACAGTGCTTCTTGCATCTTACCAATTTTGTACCCCCTTTGCAAGTGTCTTTTACTACCACAAAAATAACAACACTTAGTAATATAAAGGTGTGGGTTTTAATGTTACCTTTATATGGATCCAGTTGCGATGAAGATTTGTTCTTCTCGTCTTTCTGAGGTATTGTTTGCTTTTCACTAGCAGAGATGCTTTCATCTAGAGTTGTATAAGAAGAGCTCATTTGAACTTTAATTGCAGGCTTGACAATCTCAGCTTCTTTACAAGGATTAGGAGCATTTTTCAATGGAGGCCTCTGGTTGAGAAGAATTCATAGCTTTGACAAATTTTACCTCTTTGCTAATATTTGAAGCATATATTCCCTTATAGCCCAATCCTCGTGTATCACGATGATTTCTACTTGCTTCTAACATAGAGGTTAAATTTTTTGAGCTATCATTGAATATTTTCAGGTTAAAATTTTCTTCTTCTAACGTCTTGATTTTATCAAGAGCACCAACTTCATCAGTCGCAAGGCATTTTTATCGAGAGAGATATTCACCTTATTTCTGTTCAAAACTTTTTTGTTGAGAGTTAATCCTTGCTTCAGATTCAGCAAGTTTCTTTTTTGACAAAAAGAGATCTCTCCGAAGATTTTCACATTCTAAACTCTTTGATTTTAGGTATTCATTACGATCTTTAAGAAGAGATTCAATTATGCGATAACCACTATAATATCCTCTGAAAACCTTCCTCAATTTCTTGTTCTCACGGCAAAGAAGAGTCACAAGACCAATGAAATCCGAAGTTGTAAGTTTTTCCTTTGTCAAAGGATCCAGTAATTTAGAGTATTTTGAGATATCCTCATCTACATCATGATCAATATCTGAGTCACCATCAATGAAAATTTCATCTAGTTGTTTGTCAAGATGGGTTTCCCAGTCATCAACAATATATATATTTACCAATAATGCTAACTTGTTTAGTAGAATCACAAGATGTGATATCCGGAATACCTTCAGACATTGAGTTGGATGAGGTGCTCTTATCTAGTTTTAATTCAAAACTTTCAGCATCTTGTGTTACGTCAATTGAATCATTCTCAGGTTTTTCAATAACCATTTTAGATTCAAGTCTTATAGGTTGGATCGTACCAAACAAAGATTGTTAGATCTTTTCTTGTTTGCCTGCTCTGATACCAATTGAAATGACGAGGGTACCAAGTACAGAACAATCTTTTCGATATCGACCTATAAGTATGATACTTGCGTGATCTAATATAGACAGAGATTGTCAAGAAGATAGCAAACCACAAGGTATACACTTGGTATATAGTTACTAGTTCGAAACTGAACCTAACTATAGGGATCAACCCAAGTATTTGGGACTAACTACAGTGTATTTACTTTTAATTATAACTATAACAATAATTATAATTGCAGAAAGTAAAAGTAAAGACACAATAAGATTTTGTCAATGAGGAAACCGCAAAAGCAGAAAAACCCCGGATCCAAGTCCAGGTATGAATACTCTTAGAATTAAGCCGTTATACAAAGACCACTACCAACTTCGTATAATTGAGACCAAGTAAACTACCCCTAGTTACCTAGTTTCCTCAGTATCCCCGCGCCTACAACCAATATGGACAATGCACGTGAATCCTAAGATAGAGTCCACTATCTTAAGTTGCTTCAGCCTCTCTGAAGACTTTAAGTACTCGACCCTTTCGATCGTCCTCCAAACAGTAAAGAACTAATCTATTTGGTAACCACTCTTGTATCTCAAGAAGTTACTGAGCTTGACAAAGGATTTTCCATTCAAATCAATAAAATCCATCGTCGGGTTAGATCTTCCAAAATCTGGATTAACAAGTTAACCAGATCAAGTCAAACAGAACTATCAGATTCGGGTACTGAAGAGTACCACCAAATGATAGATTGTCGATCTAAATACGACTAGCAATAACAAGTCTATCAAAGATAAACCAGATCTAGTCGGATCCTGATCGATCAAGTTTGTGCACGAGGCAAATCACAAAGATACGGAACCAAGTAAGAAAATGTTCTTTTCTTCAAATCTTCAATAGTCTTTTGTACCTACACAATGACAAACTTGATTCCAACTTATGATCGATCACGCACAGAACAGAGTCTATTAACAATGGATAGTCACAAGTCAATGTTAAACTATTGATATAGTTTGAGTAACCTTATGTCAGAAGAGAGGCTCTCAAGAATAATCAAACTGGGTGCAATTAAGAGTTAACAACCGTTAATCAATCAAATCAATAATCCAAAACTAAAATAACAATGAAATTCTAGTTTCCTACTAACAGTACTAGTAGACGCTTCATGATCCCAAATAAGTCTCCAAACTAGCGTACGTAAGAGATTTCGCCTAATTAGGTTACTCTCCTCTCCAAGATAGTATTACAAGTAATAGTATTAGTCGGCTACAACAGTGACTACGAAACGAAGTGCCTGTCTCTGGATAAGTTTTTAAGAAGAACAAACTTCAATATTTATAGACCAAGGTTGTATGGAAACCAAGGAATTTCCATAACCGAAAATACTCTCAAGATATGCAATAAAGCACCTAAATTCGGTTTTGTCTAATTCCAACTAATATCCAATTGTATAACCGAAATTCCTTTTGGACAACTCAATATTAGCTAGCACTTAAATAATATATCTTTCCATAGATAAGCTTTCATTGCAGGTAAAGCAAAACATATATATTCGAAAATATCAAAAGATTCTCAAGCATTTAGGTCTGGTATCTCACCTTGAGTATCAAAGAATATCTTTGAACAATCAATAAATAATATTTCATCACATGTTCAAATTACTCGTTATGTCGACGTCTTTAATTTTCTTATTTCGCAAACCCAATTTCCAAATCACACAAACCCTAAAGCGTACGTGACTAAGGAAATTGGTTTTGTCTATTGGGACCGGTTCTACTTGACTCCTAATATAGGTAGGGATTGGTTCTACCTTGACTCCCAACATAAGTTAGGATCGGTTCTACCTTGATTCCTTATATAGGTTAGGATCGGTCCAACCTTAGATAGTCAATTAAAACCGGAACTTCAATCCTATTGATTTCTTTCAACTACGAAACAATTTCGTAAGTCCACTTCCTTAAATTCATGTAATTAAACATAGTTTTCTAGGCATGAAATCAAACCTATGTTCACTACACAATCTAGTAACGAGTTACAAATATTATGTTGATGTCGCAATTACGAAGTTCAAAATAAGCATTATACTTCGTAATATAATATACCAATATAAAACATTCACAGTTATTTATATATTCTTCCTTGACACTTTGATCATAATAAGATGATCAAGTTTCTAATACTAGAGTTTCATGTATATAACTTCGCATGTTTTGTTTTCCATCTAAAACAATTTGAAAGCTTACGATATAGAAATGGAAACAAGTCAAGTCATGTATTACTAACCTCAAGTGTAAGGATGATGTCTTCGTTGATGTCGATACATCTTCGGTTTCTCCAGGTCTTCAGAGTAATACTTGTATGTCTCAACATTTCTAGACTTTCTAGTTTAACCTAATGAAGTTGGATCTAGTAATCTAATCAAGCGACTTATGAGTTTTGGTACTAAAATATGACAACCAACCTGACATATCAACGCTTAGCGGGTTCAACCGAGAAGTGCTCTAACACTTTCTGTATTTGAGTTCGCAAACCTACAAAGGAAAAGTTCTATATTTTTTCTCTATTGGTTGATGGACTTAATACTTTTTAGTCATGATCATGAAGCTTAATGAGCTGGTCCGTAACTCTCTCTAGGCTCATTCATTATTCTTATTTGGATTTCAACGAAAACTTTATACACACTTACGAGTTGATATTCTCTAGCTAATTCTTTTGGTTAAAAAGTCTAATTATTTTCTTGAAAGTTTGAATTTATCTTTTGTAGTAATTTCTAAAAAGGAGAGGGTACCAAGTACACCACCAATTTTTTCGTTCTGCAACCTGTATGGACAAAACTTAATAAAATTGCAAGTAGATTTAATTAAAGATCTTTGAACAATATGTATATAAAGTTTATATCTCTTTCTCTTCCACAATCAGAATGTTTGAGACAATATAAACCGTGAACCTGATTTATACAAGAGTACTTGGACAATCTCACAAATCAATATCCAAGATCAATCTAGTCGTATCCAAATAAAAAGGATATGAATTCTGTAAAATATGAAACTTGTTATGTATCTTTCAATATACAAATTCTACAAGAACGAGTCTCTTAATTGATCACAATTAGTATGGACTTATCTAATAAGATTGATTACGTACTACTTGTGATTTTCCTATTATAAATATAAAACAATATAACGTGGAAAAGGAAAAACACAAAACACCATAAGTTTTGTTAACGAGGAAAACTAACTTGCAGAAAAACCCTGGGACCTCGTCCATATTTGAACACCAAACTATACTAAGCCGCTATGGACACTAGCCTATTATCATACTTCGAACTGGAATGTAGTTAATGCCGAATTAACCCTTTAAGCAATTCAGCTACATTTGTGCTCCTTATGTCTCTTGAACCTCACATGGCTCTATGTAATTGATTCCCTTAGTTGACGTCCTCTATAGCCTAAGAGTTGATTCAACCTTGGTGGAGACTTTTGATACCAATTTTCCTCTAACAAAAAAGCCGAACTGATTTCCCTTTAGATCAAATAGATCAAGGTTTGGAAATTTGTTTGCAATAGACAAAGCTAGCAAACCTCACAAATCAGGAACACTTACACTCGGTTAGCTAAGGAACCTAAATTATTAGCCACCTCTCAAAAATAATCTTAAACCGATAAACGGAAAAGAGTTTTAGATTTCTATCTTGAGAAATTACAAAGTCTGAGACGAAAAGAAATTTGTGATTTCTATATATCTCATTCCTGAAGGAGATTGACAAAAACCTCGACAAACAGAAAATCAGGATACACGAGCTATCAAAGTAAAGATAGTCGGACCTGGGTTCATGAACCCCTAAGTGAAGTCTTTAAGTCGTAAACCTAATTATGTTTCTCAGAGGAAACATATGTTAATAGAGGATGACTCTAGCATACAACTAGGACACAAAATTGTCAAGGATTAAACTTCCCAGTTGTTTGTGTCTCTTTATATATAGACTTTCAAGACTAGAGGTTGCTTTCAATCAAGCTAAGATAACTCAAGAATCAAGCAAACACTTTCTCTATTTAGATGAAACTCTTGTTAGGAGTTCATGTGAGCATGTAAGAAGTTATTCTTTAAATTACATAAGAATATAAACTCTAGGATACCAGAACCATGTATAACGATAATTCTTGGAAACTATGCCTTGTGAATGTATAAGCATAATCATGTTCATTTAACACTTAAGACTTGAATCATGATACAAATACACAAAGTGATTTAGTGATCAAAGATGTCTTAGAGGTGTTCATGAAAGTCGTAGAAATGCCAAATATATTCGTGAAAATAGTTTATAAGCATCTGCTTAATTCGTACTGCGTAGGTATGTGTAGGGGACACGTACCTATGAACCAGTTCATGAATTCAAGGAGCTAAGATACGTGTACCAGGTATGTGTACCCTTAAGCTATTAACAAACTCAGGCCCTTGGAGTATACGTACCTTCCCCCTTTACGACTTTCAGAACCTTAGGATACACGTACTGGGTATCATACCTACCTTGGTTCGGAACTCAGTTGACTAGGGTACTCGTAATGGGTATGCGTTCCTACCATTTGTCCAGATTTCAGTAGTTCTGAAAACTCTTATTTCATGTTTTTGAACATTCCTTATTTCCATAGATATAAAATATCATTGCTTGGGAAATTTCCAAATGATACAATTGAGACAAAGATAGTTCTTGAACAATAAATTGTTTTGAACTAAGATTGTTAAGGATCTGTGAACATCCATTGCTTGAATCATATTTCAATAGATTTACTAAGACAAGCTTGGCTCGAATTTTCTTCTTTGCAATATTAAATCTAATAAAATTCATACGACATAGTCTCTTCTAGATAAAATGGTAATGCCGTGAGTTAGTAGAATAGTCCAGTCTTCGCTAACCTCTTTGTCGATGAAGTTCTCCAAATGTTTACTTTTGATCTTTAGTCTTAATTCTTTGAGGGTTATTCAATGATGTATGATACTTAACTACCATCCTATAATCCTAGTCCAACTTGACTTTTGTAGAATAGAAATCAAGATATAGTTTTGTGCATCAAGATGAGTTCACCGAGCACTGCTCGAACAATTCTTTTCATAGAATTCACTTGAGCTAACAATCGTCTAAGATTTCAAACCATGCAAAGAACCTCATTGTAAGTATAGTTCTTTCAAACGACACAATTCATGTATCTTAGGAAACGACTTCAATTTATTAATTGAGAATTATCTTGGGTTGTGAGAAATTCATTGCTTACATCAAAATAGAAAAACTCAAATCCATACACTTTATGTATCTTGTTGCAAGGTTGTCCTCCAAATACCTAAGGATCTTCAAGATCCAATGTTCGAACTTGAAAGACTTCACTTGGGGTTCGTGTATCACATGTTCATCTATCTTGAAAAAAACATAATTTTGTAGCATGCATCTATATATGTCCGTGCTTATATTTCTTGTCTATTCTGAGGTTTTTTTCTTCTGATATAAGGACATTCAAGAACTACAGATCAAATCCATATTTGATAGAAAACTAAAAACATGATTGAATATAACTCTTATCTATTGAAATCATGTTTGTGAGTTTTTCACAAGAACACATCTTAGATTAAGTTCTAGTTGCGATTCTTATGCAGATAAAAGTTAGGTACCTCAATATGTTCTGAAGAGTATAAACCCTAGTCCTGGATTTAGATTCGTCTAAATTCGGGGAACAAATTTCTATCCTTGTTCTAGAATAATCGAAAGAAAATCACCAGATGTCCTGTTAGAGGCAGGGTAACGCTAGTTTTCGCGATGCATTATGGAAAAACTCATAGGGGTGTAAAGGACATCAGCTAGGGGAACCAAGTGTGTAGGTTCTTGCGAGAACCAAGAGACGTGTGTGAACAACTGCAGCAGAGTAGTTTGGAGGGTTTAATCTGTCTCAATTACATTCCGGACCAAAGTCATATAGTAGGCTAGTGTTTGTAGCGGCTTAATACGGTGTGTGTTCAAACTTGACGAGGTCCTGTGATTTTATTGCTAGATTGCAGGTTTCCTCGTTAACAGAATTTCTGTTGTCTTGTTTTACTATTATTTTCTGTATTATAATGATTTTACTTTTATTTGCGCTCTAGGAGGTCCCAGGTTCGAGTCCCCGATGGCGCAATACTGCAGAATTTGACATGGAAGGTAGAGTTAGCTTGCCCCCATTGCTACATAATCATCCCCCGTATCTGCTTCGGTCCCTTTGGCTGGTTCCTCATGAGGCTCGCTGGTTGGTTAACACGACAACCTGTTAAACTAATGTAGTACGCTGTTGGAGCTCAACTTGTGGTTAGGCTTCCAACTATTTTCCTGTAAAAGTATTTTTTACCTAAAACAATATATTAATCATTATAATTAAAAGTACAAGCAATTTGTAAGTTAATCTTTAATGATGCTTCATAAAAAAAATTTGTAAGTTAATCAATCCTTGTGATTCAAGAGTTCCTTTTAAGAGATTATCCAACGATATTTTCTTGTCTAGTTTAAACTTGGATTGAAGTTCACGCAAGAAAATAATATATAGATTCTGTAGCGAAAAAGTTTGAGATGTACTTGGTACCCTCCCCTTTTCACAAACCTTTCGAAACAATTACAACTTTAAAATGGAAAAAAAAATCGGATTCGGAAGTGAAGTCATTAATATTATCATGGGTTATAACAGTTGGCAATAGAATCCATGATCATTTCGAACTCTGTTTGAATCAGGATGGTATTATTGATTGACTTTTTGGAAATTCTTTCTCATTCCTTTCATTTATTTTTTAATCTACCTTTAATAGATAAATCTTATAAATTCTTGTTCTAATTTATTTCTTTTTTTTTGCAGTAGATAATAGGAAAAGATAAAGAGGCACAGAGAGAAAGATATTTCATTAATTAGCATTAGTGTGTTACATAGATAGTCCTTTGTATAAAATAGGAATAGAACCCTAGCTACTATATTGGGTTGCACATCCGTGGGCTAAAGCCCTTCAACACTCCCCCTTGTGCGGTCCAATAGAACTCCATATGCAGTACTTCACATACAGTGTTTCGGATGTATGTCTTCAAATGTAGTTATCTCCTTGATGACTATTGTGTCTAAGACAATTGCTCCATTAAAACTTTGACAAGGAAAAACCCAGTGGGACAAAACCTTGGTACAACTCTTCACATGTAGTACTTCACATGTTGCCTCGTATTTTACATGTAGTTCATCACATGTAATACGATCTTCAAAGATCGTCGAGTCTAAGTTAGTTGTCTCGTTAAAACTTCGTCAGGCCAACCCAGAGGGACAATACTTGAACTAAAGAAAAAGAGTACAACATTAAGTAAACTTTGAACATAGTTGGATGCATATATATTGCCTCATTAAAACCTTGACAAGGAAAACCCAGTGGGATAAAACCTTGACGAAGGGAAAAGAGTACAACGTGACAGATGCAAGTAAAGGTGATCCGTTGCAGATGATCACTTTGCTCCGTTGGAGTTGACTAGTTGCTTCACAACTCCTAAAGAAGAAAATCCTTGTAGGAAAGACAATAGTCTTAGCTGGGAAATTACATTCCCGGTGTTTATTGTTGTATCATTAAAAACCTTGCCGAGTAACAAAACCCTGTGGGGAAAAGTAACCTTAGTGAAGGAAAATAGTTCAACACACCATTAGATGCTCCCCTTGATGTCAGACAATTTTCATTAGTCTAATGCAGTCAAAAGGAGTTTATCACACTGTACTTTGGTGACTTGAATGTTTATAAGACTCAGTTGTTGATTCTGGAAGTTACGTTGCTTAACAGGCTATCGCATTTCATTTTTTTGATTCAGATATTTTTAGTAATATCAACGCGATCTTTATGTCTTCAACGTTCAACATACTTGATGTTTTTAGTATTGTCTCGCTAAAAACCTTGTCGAGTAACAAAACCCTTTGGGAAAAATTATTCTCGATCGAAGGGAAAAGAGTACAACACATCTTCAATTTCGAAGTAAAATATGTCGACATCATATCCTTGGAACCCCCCCCCCCCCATGATGTCGGCATCCCCCCCCTGATTACTTTCAGAGTTGTTCAAGGCAATTCCTTTAGTCATGTACTTTTCGAAACTGAATATCGGTTATGACCAATAAAATAGTCTACCATATCTCCCCCTGATTACTTTTGTTGGAGAAGAGATTATTGTTCCTTCATAATCGACAATTTTTGAATTGCACTTTCATTAGCATTCCTTTTTATGTCTTTGCAGGGATAAAACAAACTTATGTCAATGGTTACTTTTAAGTAAATGATTATATTCATTATAGCATTCCAATGACGTTGCGTTGGCGCTGAGCTATATCTAGCTAACAAGTTCACTGAGGATGTAACATTTGGTCGAGCACATTATGCTAAGTACAATAATGTGTCTATTATACTTAGATAAGGGAAGTTCATCTCCCGACACAACTTCGCCATCTTCCTTTAGACGAATTGGTCATTTATGTACATTTGAAACTCGACTAATCATGGGAGTGCTAGCAGGATGCATGTCCTTGTTAAATTTCCTGACAATGAACATATGCAAACTGGTGGAATAATATACCACAAGCTCGGTCTTCTAGTTCAGAACATAGATAAGATCGAGATTTCCCAGGATTTTCATCTATAATTCAGATTTGAAATAGCTTGTAAGATCTCTTATTCCATTAAGAGTACTTATCATGTCCATACCGTCGACATAGATAGCTATAATTCTGAATCAGGAACTTATTTAATACGCATGGTACAAAACCTTACTTGTTTATCCCTTCCCAATCAAATAGTCACTTAGACGGGTATACCACATCCGCCTGATTGTTAAATCAATAAGTAGGTGTTCTAGTGTAACTGCAAACACACTCCGTGGTTTAGAGTCATTCGACTTAGGAAGTAAAAGGCCATCATGCACTTTTGCAAATATCTTTGAATCTAAATCTCCAGAGATATAACCACATCTACTATGTTTCAAATTCTTTGGAAACAACCGAGCAAACTAATTAACTGAACATTATGATATTCAAAAGAGTAAGCGATCCAGGGGTTTGTAAGAAACCTCGCGCCACAAGGTGATTCTTTATACTTTAAGACCTCATTCTTCTCACTACACTTTGTGACAAATAACCACATATGCCCCATAGTCTTTATACTTGGTTGGATAGCATTACCACACCAAATACCCGTATATTTGTCAAAGAACTAAGTTCTACCTGGATTTCGTAGGCCAAATATGCTATTTATTTAAAATTAATCAAAATAAAGCATGGTTCGATCTCATTGTGCTCTACTTCTAGAGAAACTATTTATGGATTAAATCATCATTGTGCACGCATGATCCTTCCATTGACTCATGTGCATTCTCATAATCCGTCAGGATTTCATTGTTCTCTAGAATCATTTAAAACTTCGGAGCGTCCTCCAGTATTGATTCATGGACATAGTCAGAGTCAATAAAATGAGATGATTTCATTAATGATACAAATTAGGTTGTGCCTTACTCATCTACTTACTTTCTAGGTGAGTATTGATCGAACCTGGTTGTATCTCCATCTTCCTTTGTGGAGCCATGGCCTTAACTATACTTCCACTAAGTGTAGTTGCAACACCTTAGTTTATGGTGTACCCCATACTGAGGATATCTAACCTTGCAGGATTATTTGCAGCTGGTATGTGTGATCTTGTCACGTTGCCGATATCAGTGCACTTTCTGAAATCGATTATTCTTTGTCACTTCACATTTACATTTGTGGAGTACAAGAATTAATGTGAGACACAGTGGGAACACACCACAACAATTCCTATCGTTCCCTTAGAAATTACTTTTTCTTATCTCCCCCTAACGACGGGAAGACTGTCTCATTAAAATGACAACACGCAAATCTAGCGGTAAGAAATCTCCTGCCAAAGGTTTTAAAATGCGGATAGTCGTTGGAAATTCTTGTCCTACATAGTTTACTTAATCATTTTAATGACCCATCATAGTACGATGTGGATTTGTAAGGGCACATATATAGTGCAACCAAAAATGCGTAAGAACACAAAATGTCAGGCTTATATCTAGTTACCAACTGGTACGCAAAGAATGGTTGACCAATTGTGGGTCTAAAACGAATAAGTGAAGATGCGTGTAATATTGCATATTCCCCAAGCAGTTAAAGGTAGGTTTGTACGCATAACCATTCCTTAGGCACCATATGTAACCTTTTGATGATAGCCTTTGCGAGACCATAAGGTATAGGATGCTCTGCATTGATCCTATTAAATACGCAATAACCATCGAGTTTTTTTGATGTACACTAGCTAGCATTTACAAGGGGTGGTGATACCTTACATGTATAATATGTGCTAGTAGTTTTCCAAACTAAAAATTTCTTGGGAACTATAACTAGTCCAAAATGTCAAAACATTCACCAGAGCTATAAGTCACTTTAATGGTCCGCATTCTGCATGAATATTTTTTCTAAATTTCACCTTGTTTTCTTTGTAATATGGATTGTTTACCATTTGCATCTTAGGATGGTCTCGATCCTATTTTACTGAAGACTTTGTGAAATGAGCGATATGCTTTCTTACTTAAAAGCAATAGGGGGGATGTTGTGCATCTAGTACTTTAGAAAACACTTATTGAGAGATATGCCGTCATTTCGCATTCTGTCAATCTTTCTCCCATTTTTGTTCACTCAAATAAATTGATGTTCGTATGAGTCCTTTCAAAACGATCATCATGTCACAATCAAAGTGGATTTATGGTTATGCCCAAAGCCTGTATGAGTCAATTCCCAACATTTCATCGTCGGAATCGATATGGATTCAATAATCCAAATATTATAGTGATTTACATTTCACTAAATTGACTTACTAGTTTCTCTAATACATTAGAGACTATAAATGATGCATTCAATTACATTCTCATCACTATGAGTTTCCACATGATATCCACTTGCATGGGTTTCTGTGGAATTTAACAAGGTGTGATTATCTCTTGGTACATGTAGAGATTTTGTGACGTATTTGTTCTATCTTGAAAACAAATTTTGAGTAGTGCTTCGCTCGATGATCAAATCCTCGTAGTCACATTATAAGGAAATAGTTCAACAACTAGTTTAAATTCCTTAAGCTAGTGGAAGAAAAACAACTATAAGTTAGACACTTGGGTCTTGAGAGTTTTAATAAGTGGTGTGGCCTTATTACGTAATAAAAGTGGGATTCATCTTAAGTACTTTAGAGTGAATGTATATTACGTGTCACCCAATATATATCAAGTGCTTTAGAGAATTTATGTCTCGTGTTTTCATTCCATAACTGCAAACATTGGATCTAGTTCAACTCAATAAGATAGTCAATTGGCCCGACAAAGTTCTTGTTTCCATTAAAGTTGATGTGAAAATTGGTTGCTACTATGATACACACATTACATTGTATATACCAATACTTATGACCAAGTGCATTTCCAATTCTTTCATTTATGATGGGAGCTACAATTACATTTTAGCTGATCCCATACTCGGTTGATACTTGTGTATTGGTGTTATTACTACCGAAGACAAAAGTACATCTTTGTCTCATGATACATATGTCCCTTTTCACGGGCTTTATATGAGTCGGTACGTCTAACCCTCATTACTTTGGGGTTCTTTTCCATTTTTAATTTTGTTACATTTAGCTTAATTTGAGAAATTTCTTTATCTCAACAAGCCAAGAGAATCTCACTATACATGTCAACCAATTACTTTAGGTTGAATAGATTACTAAAAATAATTCTCTTGTTGTCATACTTCAATATATACTGGTTTATTAGTGTCATGGGTGAAGTAGAGAAATGGAAATTTTCGGACTCAAATCACCTTTTGTGAGTTCTTCCACAAAAATTGGAATACATGTGATTTTATTTGCAACGTATCTTTTGAAACTACCAACTCTTTAATAGTCAAGCAAGTGGATTACATCACACTGAACATTCAAATTTGGGAAGAGAATATCACTACGCAATAATAGTGTTCAAGTACTTCAAAACCCCGAATAAATATATTTGAATCGAGTTGGTACAACCAATTGAACAAAATACACCATTCAACTATAGCCAATATCATATTCAAAGGAACAAAATAACATTAAAACCAAAATTATTAATGATCGACATTAACGATCATAATTTAAGTTGACCGTTTATATGCTATGGACTTATTTTAAGACAAAAAAAAAACAGAACTAGTATGTTCTATAAAACAAAAGCAAAAAAGGATAAGCCAGCATGTATTCAATTTAAATACCCAAGTTGGTTACATACCTTAAGTAAGCTCTGGTCCCCACTGTATGTGTATAGCTAGAACCAGAACAGCTTTAGTCATGCACGTCCCGATCCAAAAAAAACGGACAGGACGGCCTAGAAACAGAACAGGAAAACTGGAGAGCTGGAGCCGTGGCAGGACAAGACAGGATAGACGGGTCCGGGTTTGGGCAGCTGACGGGTTTGGGCCATGTTTTCCTCGTTCCCATCTTTTCTTCTCCCAGTTTTCCAAAGAACAGAAGATGAACAAGTTTTCTTCCTCCTTCATAGCCGGCGGATTTTGATTTTGCCATACCCAATCACAACAAACTACGCCCGGGGATTTTGATTTTGATTTTTCCATACCCAATCACAACAAAAATAAATATAAAAATAAATGTAATCACCCAATTGATCATACATATATATACATATAGCTTGTATAAGGCAAATCAGTATATAAACACTACGATCAAATCAATTTCTACCACAAATTTAATTTTAATTGTTTTGATATGCCGAAATCAAAAACAGGGGAAAATATATATAGGAGAAAGTAGATCCAACTTATCTTATTTGATTCCAGCGTTGATGGAAATCATCCATGTAGAAAAAAGAAAAAAAATCAATCGATCCCATATAGATTGGCGGTACAGCTTCGTGATGATAACGTTTTGCAGTAGATAATAGGAAAAGATAAAGAGGCACAGAGAGAAAGATATTTCATTCATTAGCATTAGTTTGTTACATAGATAGTCCTTTATATACAATAGGAATAGAACCCTAGCTACTATATTGGGCTGCACATCCGAGGGCTAAAGCCCTACGACACTTTTCCGATTATAAAAAATATATATATAGTAAAATCTCTTTAAATGATAGTCCTAAACCTCCCAAATTCTATCAATTTAAAAAGATATTAACTTATCCGGAGATAACAAAACTAAACTATAGAGATAATTTTATATTTTTGTTCAAAAATGTAATAAATTTAATCACATACATTTACCTATTTAAAATACAAATAAAATGTGTGGATTTTTTTGACACTCTAAGAATGTAAAATACACTCAAAAAAACAATAAAGTTTACTAAATATTTATGGTATTTTACTAAATATTTTACTCTAAGAATGTAAGAGCTTATGGTATTTTACTAAATGTTTTCTTTCTTGAATATAATAAACCTAAATAAAAAAGATAAAATTATTTCCGAAACGGGAAATTATACCAGACTAAATTACAATAATACAGCATGATATACCATAATATGACTAAAATATATCGTTTGGCTAATCAAACGGCCGTAGAAACCTAGTTTAATGCTTTCAAGTGGTCTGGTGGTTCTAATGCCCCCTCCCAGGGGTTCGAACCCTGTAATTGTCATACCAATTTACCTATGTGGGTTATGTCGAGGCTCTCGCAAGCCGGCGAAAATTCTGCTATATATTTTACTAGAACTTGACCCGTGCCGTAACGGCACAGTTTCGAAAATAAGTAAGAAAATTTATATCAATTTTGACTGGTGTCATTCATTTAATGTTACTCAATAAACTCACAGTTATTCTCCATACTTTTTTATTAGTATTTTCTATAATAACCGAGCTTATTATTTATTTATTTATAATAACCGAGCTTATTTTAGCACTAAAAAATTCAAGCACAACTTTCATAATATAGTGTCTCTTGTGTCATAGCGACACTGAATAAACATTGCACACTACTACATTGACCAACTGTAGTATCACCACCAGAACCACCCATTACCACTACATTTTCCACCAGCATCATTATCGCCACCGGCTACATGCACCACCACTCACAAATACCACACTGACCATCCCTAATATCTATTGATGTAATTATTAACAAAGTTGTTTAGTGGGAGTATATATTTATTATGATAATTAATAAGACATGTTGTAGGAATGTTATTGGTGGTATGGTTGACCACTCCCATGTGTCACTATGCATGGGAAACTTTCTTCTTATGATAGACACATGTAACACTTCTCCTATGTTACTCTACACATGTACTCCTACCTTGTCTTCTTCTCTTGTATTTAAAGAGTAAATGTTAATGAGAAAACACACCTGATTTCTCTTTCTCTCTTTCATGCTTTGTCTCCTTTATGTTTTGTCTCTTATTTTGTCTACCACTCTAAACACGTTATCAGCACCTTGCCTAACCATTTGAGTATCAATCCTTCAAACACAAACCAAAAGAAAGTTGTTGGCTTCATCCTCAGATCAAGTAGGATTTTTCCAAAAGAAGGTATAACTTAAAGCACTCCTTTTATTATCATGTACCTATTTACTCTTATTGAAAGTGATATATTTGTTTCATCTATCACATGACATGATAATATTAGCTCCTACTCTTTATTTCAGTTACACCAAAAGTTAAAAGAAAATAATCCATTTGATTTTTACTAGTTGATTTTCAACTTGATAGTGATAGCTTATTTGTTTCTTTATGATCACATGCTTGTCTTCTAACATGAAAGTGACATTTTTATCTATAGTTTAATTAATTAAAATCATGTGATACACAAAAGTGTGGTTTGATTTAGTTTTCAAAAAAAAAAAAAAAAACTCACTGATTTCGTTTCAAACTCCCCATGTGATGTTGTACTTGCTCTTTCATTTTTTTAATGAAATAAATAAATAATTACATTTATGGATATTACCTTTGAAAGATATCATATGATTCTACTTGTAGCAAATGTATTATACCCATGATGCATATGTAAGTATGTTAATTATTTTTCTTTTAAGCCATAAATATTCTAGTAATTTTTTTTTATCAAGTATTCATCATATATGTATACATCCATTATATTATCCCCACCAAATGTTATAATTTACCATGCATATATTTTTTTTTAGTATTCTATACTATTTTATTTAGGCCTTCCTCAAAATTATAAATTTTTGACATGTACTTTATCATTAGTATTATATCTTAGTTTGATATAACTCATGCATGTCATAAATATTGACCAAAACCTATTTTTATCCCGCAAACGGTTTGCTACTAAATATGCAAACAAATTGCGACTCACACTCCAATAAATTTATATGCGTATATAAATGATAAATGGGATTGTAGTTTTTTTTTTAACAGACTTATTTTCAGTTGACTATTTTGTCAACCTTGTTGACAAATTATTTGCAATTTTTAAACCATAAAGAAATTTGGTTTGCAAACAAAGTTCCCTTGTTAAAACCATAAAGAAGCTTGGTTAATTAATTTTGTGAACGTGATTATGATCAGAGATTGGACTATATGACATATCCGTATTACCCACAAAACCATAAAGAAATTTGGTTTTGGTATCCATCTTGGCCATAAAGAAATTTGGTCACGGGAAAATGATACTGGGATTTGTCGTGGACTCAGAAGGACTTGAGCACCATATTAATGTCCTTTATTTTGTCTATGTAGATGGACCCAATTCGACCAGAATTCGAACTTTTGGACTCTGCACGACTTGAGTACCACCGTTAGGTATCTGATGTGGAAACCACCTTCGTGGCAAAGGACTACACCTCCACTATCAAGCCATCTGCCGACGCTGCTTCGGCAACTGAGAAAGAAAAAGCTCATGCTATTATGTTCCTTAAGAGGCATATCGATCCTAACCTACGCTGGGGTTATCATCACTTGAAAACGCCAAAAGAGCTATGGGATGCTCTAGATAGCCGTTTTGGGAACATTCATGATTCCTTAATACCACAATTGAACGTCCTGTGGAACGAAATCCGTTTTCTCGATTATGTAAAAGTGAATGATTTCCAAAAAGACATGCTGCAAATTCAGGCACGTATGGACTTTTGTGGAAAGAAACTTACGGATGAGGAAATGATTCAGAAAACCCTATCGACCTTTCCCACCTCGTCCATGATACTAGCGAACCAGTATCATTAGAGGTTGACAACAAAAGAATCACCACATTCAGTAGGTTGATAAATTTACTGCAAGCGTCCGAAAGGCACAATGAGATTCTTGTCAATAATAATGCCAAAGATGTCGGGAAAAAGAAAGTTCCCGAAGCTAACCATGGCAAGGTCAATAAGGGAAAGAACCCCAAAGGAAAGAGGGATCGACATTCTGATTCACATCCCCATGATCCATACCCACGTGGAGATAACACCTCTCGTGGAAGAGGACGTAAGGGACATAATCGAGGTCGAGGACGTAAAGGTCACTCCAATGTTTGGCACATAGAAGGAACTTCTGGCCATAGTGGTGGTGATCCTAAGTTCGAGAAAACACCTAAAAATCCCGCTAACAAAAAGGCCGCAGACGAAAATGCGCCTTGTTTTAGGTGTGGATCTACCGGACATTGGTACAAGCATTGCAAGGCTAGTGCCAATGTAGCTGCGATCTACAAAAAGTACCGGGAAACTCTCGAACAAGAGGCTAACTATATGGAAGAAAATGATGTAACCCCTGACGTCAATCTCACAATTTCAGACTTCCTGGGCAATGAGGACTTTGCCCCAACTATGGATGTGCCTGATTTTGCTTGGGCCTAAGAATTTAGTTTCTGGCTTGCTAGACTCTGTCTGTTTTTAGATGCTTTGAAGTTTTTATGTTATCTTAGACTATCGTTTGTTTAATAGTTTAATTAGGTGTTACCGTTGCTGAACATGTTCTTACCATCTTTATGTTATTTGTATGGATTATCTATAAGTACTTATTTTCTATTATGTTCTATAGAATTTTACTCTGTTCATGATAATATGTTGTTTAACATGTAAATTAGAATGAAAAGGACGCCATTCTAGTAAAACAAAATTCTCTAAAGGAAGTGAGATAAATTGTTAGTTTTTCTTTGTTTGTAACATTCCTGCCTAATGTACTTGTAGGAATGTCTCCAGGAGAAATTGAATGTCTAGTTGATAGTGCAACCACCCACACTATCCTAAGAAATAGACAATTATTTGTCAATTTTACTCCTTATAATACATCTGTGACTACGATGATTGGATCATCGCAAGTAATAATTGGGTGAGGTACTGCTCAATTCTTGTTGACAAACGGCACAATGATTAAAGTCACAAAAGCTCTATACGCACCAAGAGCTCACCGCACTTTGTTAAGTTTCAAGGATATCCGTGCAAACGGTTATCACTTGGAAACTCACTGTGAAAATGAAATCGAGTACATATATGTAACCTCTAGTGAATACGGAAGGAAGCGCATCTTAGAGAAACTAATGAGTCACTCTAGTGTATTGTATATCACCACTATTAGGATTATTGAATCCCATGTGGTTGCCAACGATGAACTGTTGGTCAGTGACTTATATAAGCTTTGGCACGATCGACTAGGGCACCCAGGTCGTGATATGATGATCCATGTTCTGAAGAACTCACATGGACATCCTTTCTTTCGAATGAAAAAGAAAATGGGACAAAATATTGTTACAATGCAGAGTAACAATGTGCATTCTAAAGTAAATGATGCACATTTTATGCCTTCTAAAGTAAGAGAAGCGCAACCTTCATCTTCAAAAGTAATTGAAGCGCACCCACTGTCTCATTCTTATTCGTTGTCCTTATCGAAGGAACATCGCTCATTCTACAAAGCTTGTTCTTTGGCAAAGACAGGATCGAGACCATCCTATGCTAAAGATACCAAAAAAAATATTCCATTTTTACAAAGAATACAATGTGATATTTGTGGACCTATACATCCAGAATGTGGACCATTCAGGTATTTTATGGTTCTGGTTGATGCTTCGACCCGTTGGTCACACGTTGTATTGTTGTCCACAAGAAATATTGCATTTGCAAAGCTCCTAGCACAAATTATACGATTAAGGGCTCACCACCCTGATTATCCAATCAAGTCTATCATACTTGATAATGCTGGAGAATTTACATGTAAAGGATTTGATGATTTCTGTATGTCTAATGGAATTGACGTAGAGCATCCCGTACCTATGTACACACTCAAAATGGTCTCGCATAAGATACCATCAAAAGGTTACAGATGATAGCTAGGGCATTGGTTATGCATTCCAACCTGCCTATTACTGCCTAGGGGTATGCCATATTGCATGCAACATTACTTATTCGCTTTAGACCCACTGCTAGACAACCATTTTCTGCGTACTAGTTGGTAACTAGATATCAGCATGATATTTCACATTTACGCATATTTGGTTGTGCCGTATACGTGCCTATTACGCACCCACAGCGTACTAAGATGGGTCCACAAAGACGAGTAGGTATTTATGTTGGATACGAATCCCCAACAATTATCCGCTACTTAGAACCTTTGATAGGCGATCTCTTTACCGCTAGATTTTCGGATTGTCACTTTGATGAGACAACCTTCCCGTCATTAGGGGGAGGTATGGAAAAGGACTTCCAAAGGGAACGATAGGAATTATCGTGGTGTGTTCCCACGTTGTCTCATCTTGATCCCCGCACTCCACAATGCGAAGGTGAAGTGAAAAGAATTATTGATCTTCAGAATGTGGCAAACTCAATGCCTGATACATTCACTGATATCGCTAAAGTGACGAGATCACATATACCAGCTGCAAACGTGCCTGCAAGGTTAGAAATTCCCTACAAGGGAAAAGGTACCATAGATATAGGTACCAAGGATGCACTTGGTGGAAGTGTAGCTGAGGCCGTGGCCCCCAAAAGGAAGAGGGGGAGACCACTTGGTTCGATCGATACTCAGCCAAGGAAGAAAAGGGCGAGTAAGGCACAAACCGATCCATATATCATCAATACAAATAATCCATCTCATGAGATTGTCTCTGATTAAAGTTATGTCCATGAATCATTACCGGGGGATGCCCCGAAGTTTAAATTGATTCCAGAGAACAAAGAAATCTCTATGGATTGTGAAAGTGCATACGTGTTGATGGAAATATCCTCCACGCATATTGATGATATATTCGCATATACTGTTGCTCGAGAGATTATAGAGCACGATGATATGGAACCACGCTCTATTGCAGAATGCCAAAAGAGAGCAGATTGGCCTCAATGGAGAGATACAATCCGTGCTGAACTAGATTAACTGGCAAAAAGACAGGTATTTGGCGCGGTAGTGCTAACCCCACCAGGTGTAAAGCTTGTAGGACATAAATGGGTATTTGTCAGAAAGCGTAATGAGAAGAACGAAGTCTTGATATATAAGGCTCGCCTTGTGGCGAAAGGTTTCTCACAATGCCCTGGTATTGATTACGAAGAGACGTACTCTCCTGTAATGGACGTCATAACGTTCCGTTACTTAGTCAGCTTAGTAGTTTCAGAAGGACTTGAAATGCAACTTATGGATGTGGTTACCGCATATCTCTATGGGGATCTTGATACAGAGATATTCATGAAAGTTCCAGATGGACTTCCATTGCACAAATCAAGTAACTCTAAACCACGGAGTGCGTTTGCAATTCAGTTGAAACGCTCACTTTACGGATTAAAGCAATCCGGGCGGATGCGGTATACCTATCTAAGTGATTATTTGATTGGGAAGGGATATAAAAATAATGAATTGTGCCCCTGCGTGTTTATAAACAAAACAAGTTGCGGATTTGCTATTATAACCGTCTATGTCGACGACATGAACATAGTAGGTATTATTGATGAACTAAGAGAAACCGCAAGCTATTTGAAATCCGAATTTGAGATGAAAGATCTTGGGAAAACTCGAATGTGTCTAGGACTTGAACTAGAACATCGAGCTTGTGGAATATTAATCCACCAGTCTGCATATGTCCATAAGATACTCAGGCAATTTAATATGGACAAAGTGCACCCTGCTAGCACTCCCATGGTTGGTCGAACTTTAGATGTACATAAAGATCCATTTCGTCCAAAGGAAGATGGCGAAGATGTATTGGGAGCTGAATATCCCTATCTAAGTGCAATAGGCGCATTATTATACTTAGCACAATGTACTCGACCATATATCTCATTCTCGGTGAATTTGTTAGGTAGATATAGCTCAGCGCCAACGCAGCGTCATTGGAATGGTAAAAAGAATATCTTTAGATACCTAAAGGGAACCATTGAATTGGGTTTGTTTTATCCCTACGAAGATGAAAGAATAGATGCTAATGTAATTGCGACTCCTTACACCGGAACCCCAAATAATGTTTTGGTTGGTTTTGCTGATGCTGGGTACCTATCAGACCCACACAAAGGTCGATCACAAACTGGATACGTGTTCACTATCGGGAATACAACGATATCCTATAGATCGACCAAGCAAACCCTTGTGGCTACCTCCACGAACCACTCTGAGATCATTGCCCTACATGAGGCGGTTCGTGAGTGTATATGGTTAAGGTCTATCATTACACATATTCGAGGGACATGTGGTTTGAGTTCTACCACCGAAGAGCCAACTTTCATTTATGAAGATAATGCAGCTTGCATCGAACAGATGAAGAAAGGGTATATTAAGGGTGATAATACGAAACATATATCACCGAAGTTCTTTTACAATCAGCAACAACAATGTCTTCTAAACATTCAAGTCAGTAAAGTAAAATCTGATGAAAATGTGGCAGACTTATTTACTAAGTCATTACCTAAGTTCACATTTGAAAAACATGTGAGAAGTATAGGAATAAAGAGATTTTCCGAACTTCCATGACTCCATATGGCTAAAGGAATTGTCCACTCCCATGACTATATTAGACTAAAGAAATTGTCATGCATCAGGGGGGCATCAGATGGTATGTTGAACTCTTTTCTTTCACCGAGGTTACTTTTTCCCACTGGGTTTTGTTACTCGAAAAAGTTTTTAATGAGACAACAATAATACCATAAATGCAAATCATGGAGAGATGTCAACATCAGGGGGAGCATCTAGCGATGCACTGATGACATCAAAGTGTGTTGTACTCTTTTCCTTCACCGAGGTTACTTTTTCCCATAAGGTTTTGTTATTCGGCAAGGTTTTTAATGAGACAACAAAAACACTAGAGATACAACTTCGGTTGAGGTTATTCTTCTCCTTACAAGTGTTCAGGTTTTTGTGCGAAGTATTTTTCTTGACACGGTTCTACAAAGGAAAAGAGTCCTGACAAGCGACACCATTTCAGAAGCTCAAGTGTCTTTCTCCTTTGACCAGTTTTTCATCAACAGATGTTTTATGGAAAGGTTTTGACAAAGCAGTTAGTTTACAATGGTGGTCATCCAAGGGGGAGTGTTGTAGGAATGTTATTGGTGGTATGGTTGACCACCCCTATGTGTCACTATGCATGGGAAACTTTCTTCTTATGATAGACACATGTAACACTTCTTCTATGTTATTCTACACATGTACTCCTACCTTGTCTTCTTCTCTTGTATTTAAAGAGTAAATGTTAATGAGAAAACACACCTGATGTCTCTTACTCTCTTTCATGCTTTGTCTCCTTTATGTTTTGTCTCTTATTTTGTCTACCACTCTAAACAAGACATTTATTATGAGGGTTTAATGAAATATTTATTATGAGACAATTATGATGTACATGATCACAGATTAAGACTGTTAGATGAATTTCTAACTTTCAATCATACATTCACTTATAAACACTTACGTAAAGAACCATTGATTTATCTTCTCCCTAAACAAATCTTGAGGACAATACCAAAAACAATTGATAAATTAAGACAAATATCAAATTCGAGGATGATACCAAATCATCAAGGAAAGAAGGTTGAGCAGAAGTATGTTCTTGGATATAAGTTTTTTTTTCTCTATAGTCTATATCTCCTTCCAAAATTTATTTGTGATTTAGGTTTGCACAAAAGTGGGGAATTAAAGTTTTTTAATCCTCTTCTCCTACCGGATGTGAGTGAGAGAATCAATTTTTTAGTTTTATGGGAATGTAGGTTGTTTTTTTTTGGTCGATCAAATTCTCCGCTTTGCTGCTGACTTTTGAGACGGGAAAAAGAGAACACGTAATGCATTATTTCTCAATTAAAGCGTGTATTCATAGAAGACCACAACCATGGATTTATCAATTGGGAGGGCAAATCAAGATCGCTCTTTATGTTGACTAACTTCAGCCAACATTGATTTATAATACAAAACAAAGAAACGGAAAAAAAAATCAGCTAGATAGGATATAACCCGTGTTGTAACAGTACAACTCAATAATAAGTTATTTTATTGTGTACTGATTTTTATTCATACCGTTCGTTTACATCGATCATATAGCATGGCATTCTAGTGTTTTTTTGATTGTCATGTATTTTAACCAAAATTATTTTATCATTATGACGATCGACCACATCTTGTTTGCTTTATAATGTTAACCGATTTATGGAGACAAATAATTAACATAATATATTACTACTCATCATCACCTGCCACCACCACAAAATCACCGGATACCACTTCTTTCCTCCACGCCACCGCTGCCGACCCACCCCACCCCCCACCCCCACCCTACCCAACAGTTGGGCGTGCTTTTAATTTTTATTCACAAACGTCATGTATAAAGTTTAGACTGAACAAACTTAAGTCGTCAATTAATTTATTCCATTATTTATTTTTTTGTCATGTTCTCTTTTATATTGTAATCAATTTTATTTAATATTAAAAACCATGATTTATTCGATCTGGCACCATATATAGTAGGGATACCATTTGGGTGCGATCATGATCATATTTTCTTATATGATCTGGTACCATCATCGAATATTTGGTTCTTGTCCTTACCAATCGTGCTAAAAACAGCCAACTACATTTTTCACAATACAATATTGCATGTTTTGTAAAGACACAAAACTATTATTGTCCACTACTATTCACCAACAACCACCACCATAAAAGTCAGCCACCGCCATTATTTCTTCCACCACCATTAATGTTACCGCCTCCACCCCTTACAAACACCTGCCACCATTTCTACCACTCATTACTTCTTCTACTACCACCATTTAGTAATACTATGATTTTAGTAAAATTAGTAAGTATTTTTATGAGATTAATTAAGGGGACATTTATAATAAAACATTAATTAATCATTCATTATAAGCAATTAATGAGACATTAATTAACATAATATTTATAATTGTTAAGTTGAACAGATCATAGCCGTAAATTTATCTTCTTCCTAGACAAATCTCAGCCACTCTTTACATAGGCTAAGTTAGCCAAACTATGCTTTATATTCTTGACTAGGGATTAACCCATGCCGTAACGGCACGGGCATAATTTTTATTTATTTATGCATTTTCTGACATATGAATATTAAATATAATATGTATTAATATCAAATATACCCTTCTTATCATTGCAAAAGTAAAGTAAAACCCGATAGATATTTTTATTCTTCACTGCACAAATCCTTTCTAGCATTTTCCGCCTTGACATCCTCTAATACTACGCCTCTCCTTTCTCGAGTTGTATCCTCAAGCCAACAATGAAATTATATCGAAATTAATTTTTACATATTTTGTCCCCAAAAAAACATTATTTGATATGTTTTTTAGTTTATAAAGATATCTTATTGATCCTTTCAAATGGTATTACCTTTCTGCATCTTCCTTAATTTAGTGAACGATGTTTGGACCTTCATGGACTATAGGAACCTACTATGGACCCGACCACACAACACCGATGATGTCCCTACTTGACCACCTTGGGATAAGAGGTGTGCGGTTTTAATCTAAAAGGCCTCGGTGCTACGTAAGGAGATTCCCAAGCTTATTAAGCTCCACATGTACTCCTCTTTCTTCCATGTGGGACTATCCCTATCTATACTTATGTGGTTTATCGCACCACATACTCCAACAAAATCTCCCCCCTGGCGAGATTAAATCACTTCACCTGTCCAATCAGACTCCACCATATGATTACCATCTTTATATGCTACCCATCGATCATGATTATTGTTACTATGCTCCCTAGAATCCTACTCCACCTTGAGTTAATGAGAAGGCAAGCACTAACTCCACCTTGAGCATTTCCTTGCCCACCTAGAACCATGCTCCACTTGAGAGTTAATGTGTGAGACACTAACTCCACCTTGAGAGCCAGTTCAACCTTGAGCATCGCTTTTCCGATCTACAACCGTGCTCCATCTGAGTTAATGGGTGAGACACTAACTCCACCTTGAGCTCCAATTCAACTTAGGGCCTTTCCTGCTCCACCTTGAGTCTGATTCCACTTGTGCCCTAAACCGGGTGACATCCACAACCACTTCTACGTTCGGACAGTAGCCCCAACTATAGGCTCTGATACCAATTGTTAGGACCTTCATGACCATCAAACACTACTCAGGGACCGACCACATAACCCCGAACCCCACTTGACCACCTTCGGTGCTATGTATGGAGATGACCAAGATTATTAAGCTCCACATGTATTCCTCTTTATTACATGAGGGACTATCCCTAGCTATACATATATGGTTATCGCGCCACATACTCCAACAACCGAGCGGAATCAAAACCTTAAACTATGTAAGCTGTAACAAAATTACAACACCTGAACTCATTTGTCTCAAGAATAATTGTGTATATATTAACAGTATTCAGATCCTTGTTTCTTTTTTCCCCTTTAAGAATAGTATGAAAAGAGTAAAACTCGGAATTGACTCAACAGTATATATCGTATTGTATGTTCTTACTATTTCAATGACATAATGAAAAGCTAATTCATACACTTAAGCTATTATATTTAAAATATTAAGTCATTTCCGATGGCAACCATGTTACTCACATATGATGTAGTTCTAGTTTTCCAAAATTCCCATATATATTATGTACGTAATTCAATTCGGCAGGAAGAGTTCACTGAATGGAATATAGGTAATGGCTAGACCTTTGGTAACATTGTGGCCTTTTCAACATAGTTGGATCCAGAGATGGTAAAAATCACTGAATTTATGCGTTCTCGGGATAGAGTAATCTAGGGATGGGCTACCTCCCAGAAAAATGCTGATGGATGACCGCATCAGTGTCAGTTGAAAATCCCACACTGTCGGATAACCGCGGTGACTAAGTGAGGAGAGTATTGGCGGAGAATGAGCTTTTAAAAGCTTCAAAAGAAAATACTATAGACCACCCTAATTTCATATTTTATTTTCTAATTCTATCTCATCTTTTTTTATAACTGACAAAAATTATCCTTGAATCTATATATGATCATCAATTTTTATTCGTTATTTTTTATTCGTTAAAGATAATTATTCTTTATTTTTAAACTACATTTAATGTTATACCGTATCACTGAAATATATTTTTATTTATCAACAATAAATATTAAGAAATTATTGATTTTAAAAAAGTGGTTAAGGAAAATAATACTTTTTAGTAATAATACTAATTAGCAAGTTTAATATTACATATATGTACTCTAATAGTAGAAAATTTACTTATTTTATGCAAAAATAGAATAAACAATTTTCAGAGATATGTATGGTTTTGTCATTTTCTCACTAACTACAGCTGAACCTGATATAGACACAATTTGATCGCTTTTTAAAATAATTTTAGCTTTAGTTTATAATTTTCAACCATTCAATTGGCATAGTAACGAACATCAGCAACCATTCAATTGTTTTTTTTTATATAGCTCGGCACAGTAACGTACATCGGAAAAGCACTTTCGTAAAGCTCGCAGCAATACCAAACTAATCTAAGTATTAGCTAATATTACATCAAAAAAAGTATTAGCTAATAAAAATATATTTATTATCATCATTAGTAGAATTATGTTGGTGTTGGTGCCCAGCTTGTCGCTCGGCTACCTTCTACCGATGTGTATTGATCGTATTAGTAGAATAATTTATCTATTATCATTTTTAATTTGACATTTAATAAAATATTATCATGGAAAATTAATAGACTATTTATTATGAAGAATTATGGTACCTTAATAATAACATGATAAATTTTGTCCGTTAGATGCATTTCTAATCCCAATCACAACCATCACTTACGACAAATGATTACATCCTTAGATTTATTTCTTGTGAGGACAAATCTGAACCGCCACTTACATAGGCAAAGTTAACCAAACTGTGCTTGATGAAATAAAATCTCTATCCCACCCTAACTTGCTTTGGGAAAAAAGACTTTAATGGGCTTCCCGAGTTGAATTTCTCGCGTTAGTGGGCTCCGTAAGATTGAAGTCTGAATAGGTGTGTTTACATTGCTTTGCGAAAGTGCTAACGCAATTACGCGACATGTCGCCTTAACTTGCTCACAAATGCAGTGTATGTTAAAGGAACCTGGAACTCAAGGATTTTGTCTTTGTATTCAACTGGACATGCTAGCAGCTTCCATCTTTTGGAAACTTCGGAGATTCTTGTAATGTTGGATTGATGGGAAAAAGCTGTCCTTGTGCATACTGTGCCATCAGTTGATCAACGAAATCAAAGCTAGTACCACAGGGACCTGGACAACACAAGGATCATGGCCGACAATGTGGTATGAGTTATGATGTATATCTCCTGTAGGTTTATCTCTGGTTACATTGTTTTGTTACCTCGATGTTGTTGGTGTCGGCTTGAACGGTTCATTCTTGTTCTGATTCTTCCAGTGTCTTTGATATCGAACTCATCATAATATATGTTCACTTCAAGTCAGAAAAGTGCCTCCATAATATGCATTCCCAAGTGATGGATACTCCATATGTTTTTCTAATCTGCAAGACGTACCTACGTGTTAAGAACAGAACCCTTTTGAGAAGCTTTTAGATGGAAATATATGAAGGTGATGAGCACTGTTGGAGCTAACTATCCCTCCAAAATGGTACAATAACATGCAATTAAGGTTGAAGGCTTGAAGCTAACCAAATTTCGGGCCCAAA
This sequence comes from Papaver atlanticum, assembly GCA_023531105.1. Taxonomy (NCBI): domain Eukaryota; kingdom Viridiplantae; phylum Streptophyta; class Magnoliopsida; order Ranunculales; family Papaveraceae; genus Papaver; species Papaver atlanticum. Next base: position 233,715 of record JAJJMB010017174.1, read on the forward strand.
GATTTTATAATGTTTAAATAACTTGTAGATGGAAAATTGTCAACATCTGTGGCTGTAGTTTAGTGGTAAGAATTCCACGTTGTGGCCGTGGAGACCTGGGCTCGAATCCCAGCAGCCACAAACAAACTTTTATATTTTTCATATTTTCTTTTCCAGCCACCCAAGATCGAACCTCTCTAGATGTAGTTGCCATTTAATGTTTTCTTTTTCTTTTTCTTTTTCTTTTTGAAGCATCAATTTAATGATTTAATACGGCAATTTTGTCAAACCAATTTCTTTACTTACTAAGAAGCAATCAAAATTAAAATATACAACGATTTTCAACCAAAATACAAACATTTATTTATTTTGTTTTGACAGAAATTTGTGCGAGGATGTTGCATGTGGTGATGATATATTTGAAGGCCAAAAAATCTATCAATGAATGTTCCAATTTAAGGTATTTCACTTTGGTCTGAAATGTGAACATCTTTAATGTTTATATACATGATCTGTTATGAGCTTTTCATACCAATTAAAAAAAAAACTTAATGGAAGTGTTGAGTTAAACCAGCCAACCAGGAATGAAGGGAAGAAAACATTTGTTGCTGGCAAACCAGCATCTATGGGTCTCCCATTATTTAACTCCATCACCACATGTTTCAAAGTCCACAGCGACACAATTTTAGGGTTCTCCCATTGTAATTCCTCTACTCTGTAGTGACTACTATATGAAAAATTAAAAGAATTGAATTATCCTGCATCAAATTACTTAAAAATCTTCCTAGCTTATGTGTTAGTACAATATAATGACCAAAGCCCATTTCCTATGGACCTACTAGTAGGTGTTCCAACTTCCAACTGTTGTTGTGTGCTTTTATTTATGATTTTGGTACGAGGTCATTGCTAAGTATGAAGGCCTTAAGAGGGTGATAGAGGAAGACGGTTTATTTGCAGATGTTTATAATCTCAGGGATAAAGTTATTGGGCAATGTTATAAACGACTTGAGTTCAAAATTTCCCAGCACGTAAAGAGAAAGAGAGATTTCTCTCTTTATTTACATAGCTACCTGAGCATGCAGGTAACAGACCTCTTCAATTAAGATGATGAAAATCGAAAAAAGGGTTACCATAAGCAAGCCTGCGACATTTATTCACTTCCATTTTTGTCAGTTCTTTTCTTTTCTTTTTTGTTTTGCTCATGTAATTATTCTTCAACTGTTTTCTTTTCATTTTTGTTTAAGAGATGAAATGATGAAACTTTGGTAGGACGTCACTGTTAAGAGGTTAATCTTTACTTTAAATGTGTAATTAATGTCTATTTGTCTATAACTTAGATTCATTTTTGCTTAAAACATAAGTTTATCATTGTACCATCTCTACTGCCGTTGATATTTATCGTGTTTTGAACGAAGATAATCTCATTCGAATATCGAAGGGCTAGAAACATTACTTGACATATTTACTCCTGTCATGATTCTTTGAGTACTAGATGTTCAATTGAGTAAGTTTTGAGCAACAAAAAAAGTAGTGGTCCATTTTGTGAACATTTCTTTCTTGATGTTGAAGCCCTTGTTACTCATTGTCAATGAGGCCATGGACACAAAAAAAAACTAAAAACTAAAAAAAAAAAACTAATTTTGGAAACATAATTAGCCTTTAGTTTTTCTAACTTATTGAATTGTAGTGTCAATTATTACAAGTTGTAATTAGGGTTCTTATCAGATGTCATACCATCATACATCAAGGACTTGGACATCGTAATCAGTTGGATTAGTTTGTACCCTAACTAAGGGATAGTATAGTTTGGCGTGAATTAGCGAACACAGATTGCCTAACTATTTCGGTAGCAAATCACTATCTCTAACAGATTCATTTTATGTGGATTATGTTTTTAACTCCTACGCATTCATGCTAAAACTACAAGCCCTATTATTGGGGTTGCGGAGTAAGATGACGAGATAGGATATCAAATAGTTTATGCAAAAGCTTCTCATCTACAAATTATCTGTACGTAACAACTAAATTGCCCTCGTATAACACTGTTTATGGTTTGGAGTTTATGAGTTTCCAGCGGTGAACTTTTTCTACAGCTTCCCAACCGTAAACTATAAGAAATAGCAAAAAAATAAAATGTTACTCCCTCCGTCTTTTATTAACAGTCTTATTGACAAATTCAAAATATGAAGGGACTCGTACGAAATGTCATGACTAACCCTTGACTAACCCTATTTAATGTTATATTATTACTAATATAAAACGGGTACCTAGCTCAGCTGGTCATCCCTGTTTCCCAAAGTTTCATGCGTTCCAGGAGGTCCCAGGTTCGAGCCCCAAATGGCGTAATATTGCAGAAATTAACATGAAAGGTAGAGTTAGTTTGCCCCTCTTGTGATACAATCTCAGCCCCCATCCGCTTCGGCTCCCTTGACTAGGGTACCCATAAGGCTCGCTGGTAGGCTAACACAACAACCTGTTCAATTAATGTAGTAGTACGTTGTTGAAGCTTAGCTTATTACGTTTCCAACTAGTTAATGTAATACTCTTTATCCAATAATAAAAATATAATAATTCCGTAATATTATTATTTTAGGAAATGCTTTAAGAAAATAAAAACCAAGATATTTTGGTTTTATTATGGAGTCCACTAGGTATCACCCCGGCCTACGGCCGGGGCTCAACCTCTTTTGAGTTTTTTTGTTGTTTGGTTGGCCAGTCATTGTCCATATTATTATTTTAGCCTGTCCCTAATGGTCGGTGTTTAGTTATTCGGGTCATAGTAGTCGGGGCCTACATTAGGGATGGTTTCACTATTTATTTAGTCGTGTCACAGTAGCGTGTTTAGTTGATCGGGTCCTAGTAGCGTGTTTAATTAGAGGGGCTATAGTAACCGCGGCCTACGGCCCCGGCCATTGGGAACATTCCAGTTTTTAGTTAGTTAGTCGATTATAGTAGCTTGCTTAGTTACTCGGTCCCAGTAGGCGGCAGCTATTAGGAGCGATTCCAGTGTTTAGTTAGTCGGTTCATAGTAGGCGGTGCTTACCGGTCATTAGAAATCAATTAAATCTAAGACATTACACAATTAGTGTTGCAACCGTGCAAATTTGAGTTTCAACTTCAAGAGTTCATAGAGCTCGTATGAGCTGATAACCATTTGCAAGCTATAACATGTGCTCGGAATTAGGTTGAAATCTAAGATATCAAGTCCCAGTGTTGTGCTCATCGTGTCAAATTAGCCGGGGCCTACAGCCCCAGCCATGATTAATTAAATTCTTTTGGAGTAACAAATAACAGGAGCCCATATTAACGCATATTTTTTTTTCGTACATTTTATTACCAAGAAGAATATATTCTTTTGCCCTCTTTTAAATGGTAAGTTATTTTGAGTGGGTTTCAACTTGATTTTTATCAGAGTTTCATTTATATTTTTGTTTCAAAAAATAATTTTTACGCATTTTTCTCATTACATCATGCCTTATGCCAGTTAGGAATTAGGAAGCATAAACTACAAACATAATACGATATGAAAATCCTACCATGTCTCAAAAAAAGAAGAGAAACCAACAAAAAATAGTACTGGCGGCGTTTCACTAAAATGTCAGATGCAACTTAATTTATAAAATGATTGAATGAAATGGAAAGAGATGATTTCCGCAAAATTTACTTGCTATGAGCCTATGAGTAGTTAGCCGATTCATATACACATCAAACTTATTGAACCTTTATTTGGAGAATGACTACAAACCAAGACACCCACAATCTAGTGTAACCATTGAAACCAAGCTAAATAGTAATGACTCCTTGGCAGTTGAAGCCATTAGAGTCATTTCTAAAACCTGAAACGTGTTCTAATTGTGTGCACTTCGAATGATAAAAAATCTTAGCCACACACAACGGGTGTAAGGATGTATATCTCGCGAACTAACGACAGATTGACCGAAATCAAGGGCCGAAAATATCTCAACAAAGGACTTACCATTAAATTTATTCATGATAGCTGATGAATATAGGAACAATATATTTGTCCGTATCATGTAAGAATTTATTTCTTCTTTAAAATCTCCCATCACATCAACACTACAATAAAATTTATGAGCCGGAGATAACATAAGGAGTATTATCATCATGGCCGAAATATAGGGTCCTCTATTACCCGAGACAGACGGCACTTCTTTTTATAATATAGATATAGATATGAATAGGTGGAAGCTTTATTAAGATTTTTATAGTTGTACATAAATATTTTTATTATGACGATTAATATGAAAGATATTGAATAGATTTTTTTGAGTTCCGTTAATAAGAGGAAAAAATGGATTTGAGGAGGGATAGATTATGAGGAGGGAACAAAAATTACGAGGGAGGGATGGACTTCTTAAGCCAAAGATGAATTGTCTAACATATCCTTGAATTAAAATATGTCTCATCGACCCATACCTCCATCGAAAAAACGATAATAATTTATCCATGTTGATGTTCTGCTCCTGTTAACCTGCGGAATCAAATCCCTTTAATGGTAATACACAATTTGTCGTTCATAATATAAAAACTATTAAGCTTTATCCGTAGACGAAGATTGGAACATCAACGACGTATCGGTTTAGTTGATGATTCTTAGGGTTTGCACTTTGAATCTAAAACTGTGCAAACTTCAATGGATACTTCTGATGATCATGTAACATTTGAACTGTTATGAAATCATATGTCAAATGATTTCTTCAATGGATACTTCTGATGATCATGTAACATTTTAACTGTTATGAAATCGTATGTCAAATGATTTGGGTAACTACATCAAATCCCATGAGTTTGTTCAGTTAAAAAAATTGATTTTCGTGGAAGAAGTAAAAGCAATATAGGGAAGAAGGCGGCAGTTTTGCTATATCATTTTCTTTGACTTTGACCAGACGTTGACTTGAGTTTAACTAAATTTTTCTCCTCCTCAAATCCATTTTTCCCCTCCTAGTAGCAGGACTCATTTTTTTCCTTATATATGATGATACTAGTTAAGATTTTGGATTGAATTTATATTAAAAATGATTTTATGATTATAAAAAATAAAGGGTATATTTGAAAGTTTAAGGGAAAAATATGTCTATAAACAGAGTGGACATATAAAAGAAGACAGACCAAAATAGAATATAGGACAGATAAAAAAAAAGACAGAGAGAGTATATTTTTATCCAAATTTTACCTAATTATGGCTCGCAATCAAGGTACGAGCTACGCGTAAACAAACCTAAGGTTAGGACATTCTAATATGGGCTGAGAAACTGTTTTCACTGCACATTCTACTGTCTAAGAAAACATTTATATGGTTAGGAATTTTGTTTTTCAAATTAAAATGCAGCTAGGAGTTCTTCATTCTCCAGCCGTAATAAGTTGATAATATCCAACGTGCGGCTGGAAGTTCATCAATTCCCAACCGTAACTATAAAAATATTTAACTTACGGACGGGAATTCATGAATTCCCAGACATGATTTTTTTATTTACGGTTAGGAGTTCATCCATTTCCGACTATAAGTAATTCAGAAACAGAAAACTGAATCTTAATCAAATCTAACATATTCAAGCAATCAAAAGCAATAAAAATGGTGGATTTCTCGAATCTTACCTAATTGAAGCCATTGCTGGAGGCTTAACTAATGTTGATCATTCTTCATTTTGTTGTGGGGTTCATCATCATCATCATCGATAGAGAAAGTGGAAGAAGAAGAAGAATTGATTTTAGGTTTGTGTGTTTGTTTTTAAATAATTATTAGATTTAAGTTTAGTATTGGAGGAAGGACAATTTGGATATTGATATGAGGTAGGTATCCTCTTATCCATGTTTTTGACATTTGTATTTTATGCAATCCTCAAAGCTTTTTCTTTGCAACCCCAATAATAGGGTTCAAATTAAAAGCATAACTTGCTATGAATTGTTCACTGCATGCCCGTATGTTGGCAGTATTGTAGACACGCTTTGTTTCCAACAACTTGAATCTTGATCGATGATCCTATTATTGTGGCTTTTCCTCTGAAGAAGACTTTGTCAAAACATTGGCCTTATAAAATGGATTTTCTTTTGCCAGTTGGTGCAATGTAAGCTTCCTACAACTGATTCAAATTTGATAATTTGGTTACTGGATCTAAAGTAAACCATTTTTAGAGATTGGATTTATTTATTTTTAATATCTTTGGATTTATTTGTGCTCAAACAAATATGCATATCCCTATTTTTAACAAATTGGTTAACATTTTTTCAAAACTGGATTGGTTATGATGTTCCTAGTCGGGAAATCCAGTTTGGAATGTAACCCTAGTTGCGAGCATATGTTGGAACATTTGGTTCAAAAGAAATGCTCAAAGTTTCCCTGATAAAAAGAGGTTTGGTGAGGCCGTAATCTTGGGTGCGCAAGTCAGTTTTTTCCATTGGGATTCTGTTAACTGCTCCAAAACTTACCTTTACTTTCAAGGTATAATTGTTAACTAGAAAAGTCCTTTTTTACCCTCCCTAAAAGCTCCGGTGTTTTTTGGGGTTTTCTTTGTGTTTTTTTTCTTTCTCTTCTTGCTTAGTGGATAACTTTGTGTTATTTTGTAATTAACATTTTTTGTTAATTTAATTTATATTTATCAAGCAAAAGAAAATAACAAAGATCTAACCTCTTAAAACCCGCTTACAAAAACAAACCCATTAAAAAATAAAAAAAATCAAACCCCACAAAACCTGCTTTTTATAAATGCATTAGGTTGTTCTAAAGCACCCATGATTCTGCATCTTGTTAGAGCATATCTCGGTTGAACCCACCAAGCGTTGGTATGCAAAGTTTGGTTGTCATATTTTAGTGAACCAAAACTCATTTAAAGAGTCGCTTGATTATTTACTAGAGTCAACTTCGTATAGGTTAGCTAGAAGTTACTAGGATATGAGATTTACAAGTATTACGTGAAGACTTGAAGAATGTGAAGAAGTAAAGAACCACAACGACGACATCATCCTTCCACTTGAGGTTAGTAATATTTGACTTGAACTGTTTCATTCCTAACGTATCTTTCAAGTCATGCATATTGAAAACATAACTACGAAGCTGTGAATGATTATACTCTAGTTAGACATAGTATTAAGGAATTACAATACAAAGTATAACGTCTATCTTTTGAACTTTCGTATATAAGACATCGACATAATCGTATGAATGCTATTGTGATTATGTATGGGTATGGGTGAAGATTTCGTCCTAGGAAACAATGTTTTACATTCGTTTAAAGGAATTATATTCATAAACTTGTTTTGTGAATAGAAAGGGAAATCGCTAGGCTTATTGGTATTGTTATTCATTGCAAATCTTTTGAATTACCAATATGTGTGTTTAGTATAACCGTTCATAACTTGTTTATGTATCTTGGTAAAACTATTCACAAGGCCTGACTTTTGTATTGGTATGACTTTTATTAGTGAAACCGATCTTAAGTAATCACATGAGATGGTAAGATCGATATCTTGAAATTGGTGTGACTAAATACTAGCCATTGGGTAACCGATCCTAGTAAGAGGTGTGACCGATCACAAGAGAGTGTGTAATCGATCCTTGTAAGAGGTTTAACAAGTTTTAGTAAGTTGGTGTAACCGGTCCTATAACTTGGTCAACCGATCACAAGTTTTACCATAAGAAGTGGTAACCGATCCTAGTACTTAGTTAGCCATTTTATGGTAACTAGTGTAACCGATCCTAGTACCCACTTGGAGGTAGAACCGAAACTTTATGTTGAGGTAGAAGCGTGAAACCCATTAATGGTGATTTGATAGGATAATCAATCACATAGTTCTTGGAAGTCAGATGAACCAATTCTAAACTTGTTTGGAAGTGTGGCAAATCGGTTCCAAGATTGTAAATATGAAAAAGGATTTACAAAGTAAAGATGTCGACATACTTTGAACATGTGCAGTAACTCTTATCTTTTATTGTTCAAAGATATTCCTTAATAGCTAAAGGAGAATCTCGGATTGAAATAAATTGAGAATCTTTTAATTAAGGTTTTTAGTTTTATATGCTTTTAATTTCCAGCAATTAAAATGCATATCTTTAGAAAATAACAATTAGTAATGTGCATTTACTAGTTGGAGATTTTCTACTGAGATTTCGGTCAATATTTTGACAGAGCATTTCTAGGAATTATGAAAACCGAATTTGGAAATATATTGCATATCTTGAGAATATTTTAGGTTTTGGAAATTCCTTGGAGTCCAAACTTCCTTGTCTATAAATACTGAAGTTTGCATTTCTAGCAAACTAATCCTCAGAGCCAGCAAAACTACCTAGTTGTGTTGTTACTGGTGGAGCCGCCTATTCGGAGAGAAAATAACCTAATTAGGCGAAATCTCTTACGGCCGCTCGGTTTAAAGACTTCTTTGGGATTGAGAAGCTCTATTAGTACCGTTGGTGCGAAACTAGATAATTGCAGTTTATTATTAGTTTTCGATTGATTTGATTGACTAACGGTTGTTGAACTTTGATTGCACCTAGTTTGTTTATGCTTGAGAATTTTCTCTTCTGATATAATATTCACTCAAATTAGATCGAAGTTTCGACGGGAGATCTTTAGACTGTTTGTTGATCTAAAGACGTCTTGTGATAATCCATTGTTAACAGACTCCGTTCTGTGTGTGATTGATCACAGGAGATTCAAGTTGTTTGTGTGCAGGTGTTTATTAAAGATCTAAGAAGATTTGAAGACGAAGAAGATTTCTGATTTGGGTTCATAATCTTTGGTGTGCACAAAACTTGTTTCAGCATGAAAGGGATCCAACTATAATCGGTTTATCTTTGTGATAGATTGGATTGATTAGTTGAGTAGATCGGCATCAATACAATTCTTTGTGATTCAAAATATTGATTGCAATATCTAAACAATTACTTTGGTAGTTGTTATTGGGTAGATCTAAGAACCTGACAAAGGAGTTTATTGTCTCTATCTTGTATCCATAGTCAATCACACAAGTTATCTTGTTGTCGTATTGTCTCGATCTCGTATCAATAGATGATCACACGAAGTGTGAACCGATTAGTTGTATTGTCTCGACTCAGTCCATAGACAATCACTTTCGGAGAAAGGACTTATAGGTGGAAAAGTTTTAGATTGAGGTATATTTGGGTACCATTGTCTTTTCACATCTCATTTCTCTAGATTTTTTATGGAAGAAAGGCATCCCTCTAAAAGTACTTGGGTTTGTTTGGGAAGCTTTTCAAAAATCGTTGCACACCTTCAAAAAATTTGCAGTTGTGATGGTAATTTTTCGATCAAGGGTAAAGTAGTCATTTTATGACAGGGGCCAAAATAATCATTTTGTAAGACGGATAACCTAGCTCGAGATCGATTACCCAGCTGAGGAACACTCCAGCCTTATGGGTGTGGTTCAACCCACAATAAGTTAAATAAAGAAGTCAAAGCTTGCAGAGCCTTGTTACCTTGCGGAGCCTTATTACCTTATTGAGCCTCGTTACCATACTAGCCTCACTACTGTGATATACCTCATTACCATGTTGACTCTTATTCTCAATATTCTTTGTCAACGCATGACACCTTTTAGTGGCCGGTTTTACAGATCTCTAATGTCACTCCAAGTCTTTAGTCAAACCTAAGTCTCTTAAACGTAGCCCAGAGTTCTGGGAGGCTTAGTACTCTGAAATGTCATTACAGATACTAAACATCTGCCACAGTTCCTCTTTAGGACCAGTTCCGCCATATCGTCTCCAAGCCCGGCCATGCCTTCGTCCTTCCACAGACATACTTCTTAGCTCATATGGTTGGACAATGACTCCCATAAATCCTATGGATCGAAAATAATTCATCTTGCTCTTATGGTTGGATAAGTAATATCAATCCTTAGCCTCTCTATAGAGTCGGTCATGCCTCGGCTAATCTAATCGACAGACGACCATCCTAGGTCATCACTTGACCTCTACCAGGCCTCAGGCTCCTTACAGAGTCGTCTTTGTCATAGCCTCTTATCAAAGACGTCCACATCTTACCTTCCTCCTCAGTGAATGTCTACAACTAGGTCATACTTAACCTAAGCCAAGCTTGTGCTATCCTCATGACACACAAGGCTATAATAAGCCTCCTTGATCTCTCCAAACCACTCAGGCTTGCCTCCACACTCATATTCATTCATCCAAGTGACTACAACTTCGTAAAATACTACCTTGTCATATGACACATCACACATAAAGGATGATTACGCCACGAATGGGGAGATAAATTAAGGTCTTTGGTCTAACGGTGTGCAATACGTGTGAGTATCAACCTACTCGCACAAGAAGAACATAGTCGGTCACAAGGAGCCATTTGCGAAGGATAAACTTAATCCTTGATTTATTCTTGGTTATTCCTGAGATTTAGGGGAGGTACTATATATTGTGGTTTTTCAAATATATAAATAGACCAATTTTTTGGTCATTCTAAAACACAACAAAACATTAGAACTAGAATTTCTCTGAATCTCTCTCTCTCTCTCTTTCTATGAAAAGACGAGGGTACCCAAATACACCACAATCTTTTAAATATCAACCTATAAGTCCGATACCAAGTTTGACCGTCTATGGAAAAGGTCGATAAAATACAAAAAATATGGTACACACTTTGTGTGTCGTCTATTGATACGAGATCGAGACAATACAACAACAAAGTGTTCACTTGATAATAAGTAAGGTATAAAACCGAAACACTATAGGATCAATATCAAGTGACAAGGAATTAACGTACAAGTGTATTTACTTTAAATTATAATAACCAAATTATAATTGCGGAAAATAAAGTAAATGACACAGCAAGATTTTGAATACTCTCAGAATTAAGCCGCTATATAAAATCTAATGCCAACTTCGTATAGTTGATACCAAGTAGACTACCCCTAGCTACTTAGTTTCCTCAGTATCCCTGCGTCTTCGACTTCTAGAGTCACGCACATGAATCACCACTTCTTTGGATCGTATTCCAAACAATAAAAGTTAAAACTATTTGGTAACCACCATAATCAATTTTTGGTAAAAGATATAATTAAGTTGTCGACAAAGGCCCTTATGTTTAATCTAATAAACTCCTTTGTCAGGTAAGATCAATCTGAATCAGTAACTTAGATTCAGATTCACAACTATCATATTAGGATATTGAAAAATACCATCAAATAATAGTTGCCGATCAATATGACTTTCTGATTAGATAAATCTAATCTAAGTCGGATCCCATCCAATCAAGATGTATGCACAAATTCACAAGATACGAAAACTAATAAGAAAATCTTCTTTGTCTTTAAATCTTCAATTGCCTTCTCAATAACCTGCACAACACAAACTTGAATCATCTCGTGATTAATAGCGCACAGAATGGAGTCTGTTAACAATGAATTATCACAAGATGTCTTTAGATCCACAAATGGTTCTAAAGATCCCATCGATACTTTGTTCTAGTTTGAGTGACACTTATTTCAGAAAAGAAATCTCTTAAGAATAATCGACACTAAAATAACAATGCAATTATCTAGTTTCCCACCAACAGTACTCGTAGAGCTTCTTAGTCCCACAAAAGTCTTTAGACAAGCGGTCGTAAGAGATTTCACCTAATTAGGGTACTTTTCTCTCCGGATAGATGGATCCACCAGAAACAACCCGAATGAAGTTTGCATGGCTCTTAGGATAGTTTGCAAGAAATGCAAACTCATGTATTTATAGACTAAGGTTGTTTGGACAACAAGGAAAATCGAAAACCAAAAATATTCTCAAGATATGCTATTAGAGCACTGCTCGGTCGAACTCGCAAGCATTGCTATCTCAAGCTTGTTTGTCGATGTTAGTGATCAAAACTATAAGTCTTGATTTCCAGTCTACTTATAGTGATGTCTCGGACTAGGATAGATTGTGTAGTTGAGCATTAGACTTCACGGTGTTCATCATTGGAAGACGAAGAACTACTAAGGAGAGCTTGTGGAACTTCATCAACAAAAGGTATGTGGAGACTAAAACTCATTTATCACTTGGAAACTCTATTTCTATTATATCTCCTATATTGAGACAAAAGTCGTATTACTATATAGTATTCGATTATACACATTTGAGATTTCGAGATGAATTTAACTCGCTTACATATTTCTCGAAATATGTGTTGGTAAGATTTCGCTTCAACCAAGTTCATCTTATATTCTTAATGAAATTCAAAAGTTGATCATGTGAAAATCGCCAAGTAACATCTTACATGGTTTGTGTGATACAATCATTTGGTGTAGACTTGGAATGTTTCGTTATGATTATTTAAATAACTTGAAAATTGCTTTGATGCTAATAGTGTGTGAAAATGGCTATTGTCATCCTCTAATAAAGTTTCAATGATTGAAATAGAGTTTAGAACACTTAACCATCATTGGATTATAAAAATAGTATGCCTTCTTGCATGCATGTGATCCATGACCGGAACTATAGTATGCATACCCGTATGCGTACCTGTTAGTTGTGAAATTCCGAGTACCTAAGTACACATACGCGTACTGGCGAAGGGTTTGGGTCCGGAAATTTCTGTTGTGTTTGGAAGTATGCGTACCCGTTTGCATACTGGCGAACCCAAACTCATACCGGCTACTTTAAGTATGCATACCTGTTTGCATACTTGAGTGGTTAAAGTTCTAAAATCGGTTTGTTCATGAACTAATACATTTATATAATAAGGAATGCATTCTTTTCAAACCGTGGCTATAATGTTCATTAATTGATTCGAGTGAATCAAACCGACTTCAATTGTGTTCTTGTATACTTCTATGAGAATATAGCATTGAACAACTCTTTAACTAGTTTCATTTGAGTCATTTGAACTAGTTATGGTTAAGATGAATAAGATTGATATGAGAGTGTTCATATAGATAACTTCAGTTAACTACTGTTGAGCCAACCTAGTGTACACGTTTAGGTACGGTTACTCAAACCTAAATGAAGGTACATTTCATTTGTGTATAACAAACTAAGTTCGATCTAACGGTTGAAAGATATTAGCTTGAATCTAATCAGGTTTTCATCTAACGGTGAATATTGAATTCTTTGTTACCAAGGTAACTAAGATTCCAAACCCTGATTTTAAAAATATATAAAGGAGAACTCTAGCAACTGGGAAACCTAATCCCCATACCTCTTGTGTGATACTAGTTGCGACTAGAGTCGATTCTCCTTTAACCTTAGGTTTTTCACGAAACCCTTTAGGTTAACGACTTAAAGACTTCATTGGGATTGTGAAACCATACCCAACTATTTTCTCTGTAGTTGTGTGTTTTGTTCTTTCTCTGTTCTATCATATTGAGTATTATCTTCTCTAAGATTTGCTTGAGATTGATTCTCCGATAGGCAAGATAAAAAGTAGTCACAAACATCTTCGTCTCATCGTTTTTGATTCCACAATATCTTTTTTCGCTACCATACGATTAAGATTATTGTGAGGTGATTGATAATACTAGGTTGTTCTTCGGGAATATAAGTCCGGTTTATCAATTGGTTCCTATGCACCTTGATTTATCAAAAGACGGAAAAAAACTCGTAGATATTTCTGTGGGAGACAGATTTATCTATTCCAATAGACTTTTCTGTGGGAGACAGATTTGTTTATCAAGTCTTCGACTTTGGGTCGTAGCAACTCTTGGTTGTAGGTGAGATCATCTAAGGGAATCAAGTGCGTAGAATCCTGCTGGGGTTCAAAGACGTAAGGAGCGCAACTGTACCTTGATCAGTGTGAGATTGATTAGGGCTCAACTACATTCCATCCCGAAGTCCATTGGTAGTAGGCTAGTGTCTGTAGCGGCTTAATACAGTGTGGTGTTCAAAGCTGGACTAGGTCCCGGGGTTTTTCTGAATTTGCGGTTTTCCTCGTTAACAAAATTTTGGTGTCTACGTTATTTCTTTTCCGCATTATATTTTGTTATATAATAGAAAAATATCACAGGTTGTGCGTTAAGTTCAATCAATTTTGAATCCAACCTTTGGTTATTGATTAAATTGATTGACACTTGAACATTGGTCTTTGGTGCCGTTCAAGTTGTTTCACATAATAATCAGGCTCGCGGATTTCTATCTGTTTGATTTGCTGATTACATTGTGAAACAGAGATATAAACTCTTTGATATACTTTTATATAGATTGAGTCTGTCTGTCTAGTTGATTATCTTGAAAGTATATTGGAGTTTGTCTATTCAGATTGCCGAACGAAATGTTGGGTGTGGTTGTTATACCCCCGCTTTTTCAGTTGGTATCAGAGCAGGCAAACACATTTAAGACCTTATAAGTCTGTGTTTGTAGCGATCTAAATATGGACAGAAGTGCTATCTCTGATAAACGCATCACCAGAAACATAAGTTCTGTTTTCATGAAATCTATTAAAGAGAAAGATTTGTCAATCTCGAATATAGACGAACCTATAATTCCAACAAAACAGACTTCCATTGACAAGTGTTACCCGGAGTACCTTACTGACGAGTCTGACTCTGAAGTTGAAAGGGAAGCATCCAAAGAGAGTGCAGTGATTCAAAATCTTGTTAGAATCCAGGCTGATGATGTCAACCGGTTGAAACACAAAGTCAATGTCCTTATTGGTATGGTAAATAAGCGTGACTCTCTTCTAAAGGTCCTTCAAGAGGAAAACGCCTCAGTCTGTTCTTCACGAACTCTGCTTGAGGAAAAACTCAAAGAGGATGCTTTGGAAATTGAACTTCTTTTGAGTAAACACTCTGTTCAAGAATGTTCCAAAGAGTCCACTATACCAATCGCTTTTGATTCAACTATAAAAAATTCAGTTCCAGAAGCAAAATCGAAATCCCTTCCTGTTGAAAGAGATGTGCTTGTGTCTTCTTCTAATCAAGGAATATCCATATCACATGGAAGGAAGATATCTCCCAACGATGGTGTTAAGGATGTTCTGTCTAATTGCTTAGGTGATCAGAAAGTGTGTCTCTTTTGTGATTCAAACGGACATGTTGAACAAAAGAGGAAGTCGAGGTTGAATGACAATTCTATTGTTCATCTTCAACACACCTTAGATTTAATTCTCAAAGGTGTAACTGACATTCGTATGTATAGACCAATTGGTTTTAGTACTCACCCTGTGTACCCTACCAGGAAAGTCAGTTCGATGTGTTCCTCAAATGTTCAAATGCGTAACAGTCTTCCTAAACCATCTCGTCCAAGAAGAACCCAAGGATCTTCTTCTATTAAAAAGGGAGATAATGTTGTTCTTGATGTGAAAAAGGTACAAGAAGAAGGAAGCAAAAATGGAGGTATGGAAGACAACCTAAATCTGATAATTGAAGGATATAAAGAAATCATTAACAGGATGTCAATTCCCTCTAGTCAAAATCCTTCAGGTAAGAATACATAATATGCGTCATATTTTGATGATAATAAGTTTTATGATAACTTTTCTCATCAAAAAGGTTTTCCTCCCAAGATCAGGAGAAAGGTTTAACCGAAAACAATATTCATTTGATGAGCTCAAGGCTCATACTTGTGCTAATTGATCACAAGGTTGAAATCTCACTCACAGAAATCCTGGTTGAGTGAGATATGGTCAAGTATACTTGAAGGAAAAATGTTTTCTGATTCTCTAGCTATTTTCTTATCGTTCTTAGCTGGATTATCATCCACAAACATTTTTGCATAAGTATTTGTGTTTGAACTTGTCAAGCTTTTGATTTTTAATTTCTTTTGAAATTTTGAGTTGTCAAAATGCTACTCTTATGCTCTAAATTTTTCTCAGATGAGAACATAAAATTTATTGAGCTAAGAATTGTGAAAGAATTCACTTAGCAATTTTTTTCGTGCAAACATTTTTCTTGGTTTGCAAAAAAATTTTTTTTTTTTTTTGGGCGTACGTATTTTCCGTCTATGGGTCAAGTTTGTGTTCGTATGGGTACTCTTGTTACATGACACGGACCAACTTTGGAAACCCTATTTTTTGTTTCCTTGTGAAACCTTTTATATTCCAAACCTTTTATGAGAGTACGCATACTCTATTTTTTAAGAATGGATTCTCCTCCTAGTTATTGGGATTTGTCGGCTGATTCTATTGATGATGTTGTATATTTTGAGTTTGTTTTAAAGAATAAAAAAACCATTGTTGAAGTTGACGAAATCAAACCGGGTGCATCATGCTATTATGCATATTCTCATCAAGATAGAGAAAAGGCTGAGATGGTCTCTGCTGTAGTGGTTCATGGTTTTCTCAACGATCTCGGAAAAGCAAAACTGAAGCTTGGAAACTCCATAAAGGATCTTGATGTGTTACGAACTGAGTTGGAAAAGGTTAACTCTTACCTTGTTCTCATGAAGTCACATTTTAAGGATCTTCTCAAAGAGGACATCTTCTCCGAAGAAGCAGTCAATATTGCCAGTCACAAGCTTAAAGGTCTTGAAAACCGTGAAGACTCTGAACACGAACTCTGATTTTAAACATGTGATCAGTCTCGTTTTTCTTAGATTTGTGGGTTTTTTTTATTGTCTAGGAAACTTCTTATGAGAATTTATTCTTGTGTTTTTTTAAGAAGGATAACTAGGGTTTGGAATAGCCATTATTGTGAGTACACATAGCTATTGCCAACGTTTTCATCTTGCAATGTTTTTAGATTTATTTATTTAAATTCTAAAGTTTATTTGGAAGATGATTTTTGCAGTATTAATCTTTATGGTTTTATATATTGCAAATTGTTATGGGATATGTTGTTTACGTCCGTGAAACTGTGCCATATGTGCTCAAAAGTTAACTCTATTATATGTCGGTATGAAAGTATTGATAAAAGATAGAATAAACTTTTGACTACAAAAGTTAAGCCTATTATGTCTTTATGCAAATATTGATGGAAGATAGGATGAACTTTTGTGTTCAAAGATTAAGTCTATTATATGTCATTGTGCAAATAGTGATGAAAAATAGAATGAATCTTTGATTATTTCGCAGTATTGGTCTTTCCTTGATCCACATCTTTGTGTATGTACTGTGCAGCTCCATAAGTTCTCTTATGTGAGCATTTCCGATTAAATTAATCATGGGTTCTCTTGTGGTTAATTTAATTGAGTTTTTTGGATACAAATTCATGTTTCATGTGATTTGTTAATGTCCAAAGAAATCATTCTTTTCTTGTAAAAGTAAGGTCGCTCTTGTTGTTCTTTCGGGAATGACATTTTATGGAGGAGAGTTCTTAATTGAACTTGTGCTTAATTGCCAAATCTTTTTGGGGAGTGCGGCTGTGGAATATTGTAGGAGTTTTCTTGTATCTTTATAAACTCCTTGATGAATACACTAAGTTTCGACTATGTGAAATCATCGAAACAAGTTGGTATGTTGTTCTCTTTTGGTCATGAAGTATCTCTATAAAAATTTCATGAGGATCCCACTAGTTTCCATACCTTTACCAATTTATATTGACAAAAAGGGGGATAATTAATGTGTAGTTCACACTACAAATACATATGGTTTGCGGATCATTATGTAAGGGGGAGTGGTTTTCATTGTAAGATGAAGTATTGACTAAGGGGGGGTGATACATACCATAGTATTGTTGTCAAAGTTGTGATACAACTGGACTTTGATGCCGTGTAATAATACTATGATACTGTATAACAATGATTGAGAGCAATTGTTTTCTCATTGTTATAGATACGTATCTTCAACAACTATGATGCTTAGTTGAACACATTTAGAATCATTGGAGTACTTGGAAGTGACGAAGATTTCGAGTAATGTTGAAGAACCAAGGAGATCAAGCATTTGGATGAGAAGCTACAAAGTTTATTTATTTTTTAATCCATATGTATTGATAGTTTTGTCACTAAAATTGACAAAGGGGGAGATTGTTAGAGCAATGCTCGGTCAAACTTGCAAGCGTTGCTATCTCAAGCTTGTTTTTCAATGTTAGTGATCAAAACTATAAGTCTTGATTTCCATTCTACTTATAGTGATGTCTCAGACTAGGATAGATTGTGTAGTTGAGCATTAGACTTCACGAAGTTCATCAGTGGAAGACAAAGAACTACTAAGGAGAGCTTGTGGAACTTCATCAACAAAAGGTATGTGGAGACTAAAACTCATCTATCACGTGGAAAGTCTATTTCTACTTTATCTCCTATATTGAGACAAAAGTCGTATTACTATATAGTATTCGATTTTACACATTTGAGATTTTGAGCTGAGTTTAACTCGCTTACATATTTCTCGAAATATGTGTTGGTAAGATTTCGCATCAATCAAGTTCATCTTATATTCTTGACGAAAGTCAAAAGATGATCATGTGAAAGTCAACGAGTAACATCTTACATGGTTTGTGTGATACAATCATTTGGTGTAGACTTGGGATGTTTCGTTATGATTATTTCAATAACTTGAAAATTGCTTTGATGCTAATGGTGTATGAAAACGACTATTGTCATCCTCTAAGAAAGTTTCAATGATTGAAATAGAGTTTAGAACACTTAACCATCATTGGATTATAAAAATGGTATTCATTCTTGCATGTATGTGATCCATGACCGGAACTATAGTATGCATACCCGTATGCGTACCTGTTAGTTGTAAAATTCCGAGTACCTAAGTACACATACCCGTACGCGTATTGGCGAAGGGTTCGGGTTCGAGTCCGGAAATTTCTGTTGTGTTTGGAAGTATGCGTACCCGTTTGCATACTGGCAAACCCAAACTCAGACCGGCTACTTTAAGTATGCGTACCCGTTTGCATACTTGAGTGGTTAAAGTTCTAAAATTGGTTTGTTAATGAACTAATACATTTATATAATAAGGAATGCATTCTTTGAAAACCGTGGCTATAATGTTCATGAATTGGTTATAGTAAATCAAACCGATTTTTCTTCAATTATGTTCTTGTATACTTCTATGAGAATATAACAATTAAACAACTCTTTAACTAGTTTCATTTGAGTCATTTGAAATAGTTGTGGTTAAGATGAATAAGATTGATATGAGAGTGTTCATATAGCTAACTACGGTTAACTACTGTTGAGCCAACCTAGTGTACACGTTTAGGTACGGTTACTCAAACCTAAATAAAGGTACATTTCATTTGTTTATAACAAACTAAGTTCGATCTAACGGTTGAAAGATATTAGCTTTAATCTAATCAGGTTTTCATCTAACGGTGAATATTGAATGCTTTGTTACCAAGGTAACTAAGATTCCAAACTCTGATTTGAAAACAATATAAAGGAGAACTTTAGCAACTAGGAAACCTAATCCCCACACCTCCTGTGTGATACTAGTTCCGACTAGAGTCGATTCTCCTTTAACCTTAGGTTTTTCACGAAACCCTATAGGTTAATGACTTAAAGATTTCATTGGGATTGTGAAGCCAGACCCAACTATTTTCTCTGTAGTTACGTGTTCTGATCTTGCCCTGTTCTATCGTATTGAGTACTATCTTCTCTCAGATTTGCTCGAGATTGATTCTTCGATAGGAAAGAAAAAAAGTAGTCACAAACATCTTCGTCTCATCGTTTGTGATTCCACAATATCTTGTTTTGCTACCATACGATTAAGATTATTGTAAGGTGATTGATAATACTAAGTTTTTCTTCGGGAATATAAGTACGGTTTATCAATTGGTTCCTGTGCACCTTGATTTATCAAAAGACGGAACAAAACTTGTAGGTATTTCTGTGGGAGACAGATTTATCTATTCCAATAGACTTTTCTGTGTGAGACAGATTTGTTTGTCAAGTCTTCGACTTTGGGTCGTAGAAACTCTTGGTTGTGGGTGAGATCAGCTAAGGGAATCAACTGCGTAGAATCCTGTTGGGGTTCAGAGACGTAAGGAGCGTAACTGTACCTTGATCAATGTGAGATTGATTAGGGCTCAACTACATTCTAGTCCGAAGTTCATTGGTAGTAGGCTAGTGTCTGTAGCGGCTTAATACAGTGTGGTGTTTAAAGCTTGACTAGGTCCCGGGGTTTTTCTGCTTTTGCGGTTTTCCTCGTTAACAAAATTCTTGTGTCTGTGTTACACTACACCAAATTCAGGATATAGCAACTCAGATTCGCAACTAAAATGTAGCTGTTGCGAATTTTCAGTAACAAATTTCTGTTGCTAAAAATTCGCAACAGCCATCTGTTGTTGCTAATTTTGCAACTTCTATGTCTCAGTTGCGATTCACAACTGGTTTTTCTTCATGCATGTCAGTTACCCGTGTGACCAAAAACACATGCAAAAAAATTTCTTCCAAGCATGTGAATTTCGCATTGCACACTCCTCTTATCCTAAGAAAATATCCTCTTCGTTCATTTCAACAACTCGTACTCTCACTCTCTCATTCTCACTCTCTCAGACAGTCGAATCTCTCCCGCCATTGAGTCCGCCATTGAATCTCTCCATCCATTGAAATCAGAGGAAGTTAGGTATGGATGATGATCAGGGTTTGGTATTTTGGGTTTAAATCTATTGATAATGCTTTTTCTGTTAGGGTTTGATAGATTGATAGTTAGGGTTTTGTGTCTTTCTGTTTAAATCGATTAGTGATGTATTTTTTGTGTTTTTTTGTAGATCGATACTTAGGGTTGTATGTATTTTTGGTAGATTGATACTTGGGGTTTTCTGTATTTTGTTTAAATTGGTAAATGATGTATTTAATTTGTTTGTGTAATTTGGTAGATTGATAGTTCGGGTTTCGTTTTTTATGTTTGTTGATGTTTTTTCTTTATGATATTCCTCCCAGTTAGTGCAGAACGGAGCCCTTAGAACAGAACCCTGATTCTGAATTTATATCCTATATCTTTTGAATTTTATACTTCATTCAGGTTTTTCTCCTGTAGATTTAGAACTTTGCATTTCATTTAGGAATTTTACTGTGTATATCGGTTTAGTTGTCTTTGTCCTGTTGGTTTTCATTTCATAAAGTCAAAATTATTAAAATGTAGGCTCGTTCTTTTGTTGTTAGTGTTACCGATTGTTCCTTTAAAAAAAAATTAGCATTTCATATTTTGCTGTTACTGTTAGTGTTGATAACTTTTAGAGTTTTCATTAGTTAGTGGTAGTTTTAAGCTTCCTTTAGTATTTATGTTAATTAGAGTTCAATAATTTGAATTTGAATCTGTAAATATTAATTTGCGTCAGTTCTTGTCACCATAATTCAAATAGTCTTCATGTTATAGTTGGTAGTCTTTGATTTTACATTTTGATTAGATTTCAAGTAGGCGTGCTTCTATTTTGTTTTTGTTTTGCATTTTAGAATACCTTACTTTGTAGAATCAGTAGTGTATTTCATGCTTAATTAGTAGTTACTTTCTATAGGTTTAGGAATGGTTAAGCTATTGTAATCTCATGGTAGTGTAGTCTAGTTTAGTTAATCCATTTTTTATATATCCTGCATCATGTTTCATCTACAATCGGTATTTATCAGTTAGTCATATAGGATTCTGTAAGTATTTATATCTGCATCTTAACCCTGTAAGTATTAATTGTAGCTTTTCATTTCCATCATATATCTGCATCTTTTCATCTTTTTATTTCAGTTAGTTTTTCGACTACTGGATTTCCACATTTAACTTCACTTATGTTTTTCCGATTCTGCTCAGGTGGGAAAAACCATAACACAGTCCACTTTTTGGTTATGACTACTGGTATCAACCACGACATAACACCATGATCTGTATATCTCTGGTGGTTCCATGGGCATTCATAAAGGGCTTCAAACCTCAACATGTATCTGATGGTCTGTATGGAAGAAGCAAATATATGCCTACAGCTAGCCTGGAGAGGAACTTAAACAAACACTTGATCTCGGCAATACGGGGACGGTTCCCTTAGAGGTACTCTTTGGAGAATCCAATCTTGTTGACCCACTAATTAATTACTTTAACAAAACTGCACCATCCAACCATCATATAAATTTTAATGTTAAGGTTGACTATTGTCGATCATTTGAATTCTCCCACCATTTTTATTTTTATGGTTTCATTTGCCCACTTGCTAAAACTTCTTTCCTTCTGTTTTTCTTTATATTTGGTATCATCTTGCCATAAAGGTGCCTGAAATAAATGTGTGCGCATGACAGATTAGGTTCCTTCATGAACCTTGAAGAGATATAGGGTATGTTGGATGTGCACTGTCTAGCACCATGATGAGGTATTTTAAGAATCCTGATGATTCATGGAGCCATGAGATGTGTATATAGTCTCCATCTTATATTTCCTGTTAGCATGAAACTTGGTAAGGGTTGATATACGTTATGATGTCGTGCTGCAGAAATTGGATGTCATTCAGGTAGCTTTCTTAAATGCCTAAAACTCCTTGCTATGGATTATTATTTAGAGTGAACTTTATGGTATCGTTGCCTTTGGATTGAAAGATTATTAATTTAGAACTTCCTTAATGTGTTTGCAAGGAGGAATACCCGAGAAGGATTGGTAATAAAACAGAACCGGAGGCTATGCTAGTCGCTAACGAATGTTCTAAGTTTTTTGATTGCTATACGCCTAAACCACTGGGCACTCCTCTGGTTAAGGTATATTTACTTGACTCATATGCCAGCTTCTCCTTGGTTATTTCTGCTATATGGTTAATGGAAATTTCATTTCATTATTCACATTTTCACAGATAATTCAATGATAAGAAAAGAACCATAATTCGTGTGTATTACTGTTATTTCTTTTATAGTCCCTTGCATCATTACAATTTTTTCTCAGTAATGGCTAGATGTTGGAGGAGAAAGCTCCAAAATTCATTTAGGAGATGCACAGTTGGTTGTTAGATAACCACCTTCTTCTCTTCTTTATTGAGAATGCAAGTGTGGCGGGAAGTGGATTAGCTATGTGAAATTGTGCATCGTACATAATAGGCTTCTCCGATTCTATATTTTGCTGTTGATGCATTGATAATTTGAGGACGAATTATTGGCCTCAGATTGAAAGTTAGGCCAAAAGATGTTGTCTAAAGGTTTAGTCCACCTTTCTTCTGATTTCTTCTCCGTTTTCATTTATACATGGGAACATGCAAAGAGAATCAAAGATGTTATTTAAAGGTTTCAGCTTAGATTTTTCTTTGTTCTCCTGTTTTGTACACGTATTGATTTTGTTCACCTTTGATTTTTCAAGCTTCTTCCTTTGAGTATCCAATTCTGACTTAATCATATCCTGTTTTTTATTATATACTCTCCTAAACGCAAAGTAAGCACAAGTTGTTATGAGCTAAGGAATTGACTGGATTTTCAAACTCTACTGTCACCCTTGCCTCTCTTCTGGAAGTTGAAACCCTATGAAGAAATATGCATTTCTTCTTCACCTAATTCAGATCTTCATGCAAGTAATATACTTATTTTGTGGTTAAACTTCTCATAATGGTGCTTATTTTTGTTTTCATAAGATTTAAGATTCATAGTTGTTTGTAGTGCATGTGGTGTGCAACCTCAGGAGAAGGTCTGTATGAGGATTTGGACTACCTTTCCAAAAACATCGCTAACAAGGTGATGTATATTTGTGTGATATATTGCATAAGTTTGATGTTACTTGAATAATGACTATTAGTGGCTACTCTCCTTGGTTTTTGTTTTATTGTTTGGATGCAAGTCTTTAATGATTACTGTTTACAGTTAGACAACTTGGACATTTAGTCTTTGGACAAGATAGGTAGATACTACATTTTGACACAATAGTCCTTAAATTGGTGCCAATACTTTCTATAATTTCGGTTTGGCTTAGAGAGTAGAAAAGCCAGGGTGGTTGATATTGACAAAAATATAATATGAGTTCTCTTTAATTTGCTGTATGACTCATGTTTAGAATATTATACATCTCGAGCAAGAAAAAAAAGCACAGGCCTATAGAATGAATCCTGTTCAAGTAAGGTCGTCATTTATGGACTACTTGATCACCTGAAAAAGCTACTTAGATTCAATATTCAAAACAAATCAAGAAATCCATATAGAATTTTATAGATTGAGCTTAATTTAGTGATGTTTTTGAGTTCCTAATTTAACTAAGATTGGCATAAGGAGGTCCTATAACTTACTTTAGGCTTACATAGATATACACAGACAGAGTTTTATCTTTTATGATAGTTTTGAAAATACTTTTTTCGGGATCAGCAGTAGCATGTCTACTGGTGGTGAATATATGTTTCTGTGAGTTTTAGATGATGGTTGGGTGTTTAATTATATTCTCTAACTTTTTATAGGCTCGAAAATACTGCTGACGTAGATGTTTAAAGTCCCATGTGAGTCTGGTCCAGGGCAACTTGAAATACAAGGTAATGCCCAACTACATATACATATATGTATAGCCACATCTCTTAACGTATGTAATTGTAGCATAGTGTATATTAAATTTGATGAATCTGAATTTGTTTAGCATATACTTGGTGGTTCATATTCATTGCTATTTTCACTATCCCGCCCAGGCTACAAACATGCAATTTTGTTAACATAGTGAAATTAAATGACCGCAATGCTCGAAGGATGTGTTCCTTATATCTTTTGGATATATTTGGAAAGAAGTTGTAACAACTGTATAATCATAAAGTTGCTACAGAGTCACTCTAACTTCAGTAAAATGTAAAACATACAGTATATATGTAGAAAGAATAGTATTTGCATTTGAAGTCTTACTATTGGTGCGTGATACATATAGTTGATTATCTTTCTTGTTTCGGAGTGTGATCCTTATCTCAGATTTCTTCTGAGTTTGTATTAGAATGATGTCTTTTCAGCTCATGTGGTTATTATCCGAATACCATGTCTCTTATCCTATGATGTTACTTTTTGCACAGAGATATAGTAGACTGTCAACTGGAGACTTACAAATGACAGGCATGTCCCTACAACAGTATAGTGAACCGATGGATAAGCTTTCCATCCATGTAGAGGTTAGTTTCTTGAGTAATCAATCTTTCATAGTCATCTACAATATTTTTTGCTGGTTCAGAACTGTGCAGGACAGCTACATTAGTTAGCTATTGAACTACAACCGATCAACCAGTTCAATATGTAACATGAAGAATCCAAGGAGAGCTGCAATTTAACTACATTTATAAGTCTCATAGTACTAAGTTCAGTTTTCTTCTTTTCGACTTAATTTTTATTACATTGTCATTTACTTGTGATAGTTGAAATTGGATTGCAGAGAAACAACTTCCATTTTTTGAGGTGTGATAACATAGGACCCACCTTATCATATACAGTATTCGGCCGATTTCTTCCCGTTCTAGCAAATCTTTGGAGCATACACATAATCTTTTAGGAGGTTATCTCCTCATCAGAGAGATAATGTATATGCTACAATGGTTTATTGGATTTAACTATGTCAAAGATAAAGTATGTGATGTGAAGGAGATTGAAAGGCGTGGAATTTAACCAAGTGATGGAGCAAAATTATGTAAGTTATTGACCTCAATATGTGCATATTTTATAACATAGAAATCGTAATTGGATTCCATTACCATGTTATCATTTCATAACACAGAAATTTAAAAGTGGCATAACACTTGTTTGTATTTATTTCATTACACAGAAATTTAAAAGTGGCATAACACTTGTTTGTATTTGTGTTTAATCGAAATGATTTTGTTGTCAGATGCCTTGATAGATTGCAAAGCAAAGCTACTTTAGATATTTTTATTGTTTTGTATGTCAATAATGAGATATTATAGTTAAATTTTATCCTGATTGTATGTTGAATATGAGTTATTAGATTGAATCACAAGAATTGTTGAATCAGGGTAGTTGCAGGTAAGAACTAGCTGTATTGCAGGAAAAATGGGGGGATTGATTTTGACTAGGTCAATGAAGACCGACTCTTTTTTTTTCTGTTGAATTTTTTTAACAATAGCTGAGTGCTGTTGCTATATTTTTACCGCAACTTCTTTGGGTCAGTCTTCGTTGACTTAGTCAAGAATTCGCAACTAATGGTAAAAATTTCGCAACTGCTAGAGAGCTGTTGCTAAATTTTTGCGTCGCAACAGCTGAAAACTGTTGCGACTCTAAATCGCAACAGCTACATTTCCGTTGCGAAAATTCGCGTCGCCCCCCTTCGCAACAGCTGAGTGCAGTTGCAACCCCGATTTGCAACAGCGGGAGCCAGTTGCTAAAGTCCATTTTTGGTGTAGTGTTATTTCTTTTCCGTATTATATTTTGTTATATAATAGAAATATCACAGGTTGTGCGTTAAGTTCAATCAATTGTGAATCCAACCTTTGGTTGTTGATTATATTGATTGACAATTGAACATTGGTCTTTGGTACCGTTCAAGTTGTTTCACATAATAATCAGGCTCGCGGATTTTTATCTGTTTGATTTGCTGATTACATTGTGAAACAGAGATATAAACTCTCTGATATACTTTTATATAGATTGAGTCTGACTGTCTAGTTGATTCTCTTGAAAGTATATTGGAGTTTGTCTATTCAGATTGCCGAACGAAATATTGGGTGTGGTTGTTAGACCCCCGCTTTTTCATATGCAATAAAGTACCTAATTTCAATTTTCCTATTCCCAATTAAATGCCAAACAATATTTCTGAAATCTCTCTTAAAAAAACTTATATTATTAGTTTTTGCACATTAACTAATAAACCTTTTCCAGAGGATATGCTTTAATTGCTGGTAATTAAAACATATATTATGAAAATCATAATTAAATGCTTTTCAATATTTCGATATGGGATCACCTTGAGCATCAATGAATATCTTTGAACATAAATGATAAGAGTTATGTTCATGTCCAAATAATGTCGACATCTGGAAACCCTAATTCCTAATTCACACACAACATAAAGAAATGTGTGAACTTTGGAAACTCGGTTTTGCTCTTGGGACCGGTTATACCATGACTCACAATATTAGTTGTGACCGGTTATACCATGCTCCCCAAGATAGATTGTGAACGGTTACACCATGCTTCCCAATGTAGCTTGTGATCGTTTACACCTTACTTCCCAAAGTAGCTTGTGATCGATTACACCTTACTTCCCAATTCAGCTTGTGACCGCTTACACCCTACTTCTTAATGTAGCTTGTGATCGGTTACACCTTGCTTTCGGAATCAGCTTGTGACCAATTACACCTTGCTTTCGGAACCAGCTTGTGATCGGTTACACCTTGCTACACATTACAGGCTATGACCGGTTATACCTTGATTCTCAACATAAGTCAAGATAGGTTCTATCTTGTCATCTAGTATTGGTCAATCAAAAGATATTCAATAAAGAACCGGACCAACACACTCATTATTTCCCTTTCGATTATGAAACAAGTTCATAAATTTACTTCCTTAAACTAATGTAATAATACATAGTTTTCTAGAATGAAATCACACATATATCCTTGCACATAATCAAGTAACTAAATACATAGGTTATGTTGATGTCGTATTTACGAAGTTCAAAAGATAAGTGTTATACTTCATAGTATAATTCCTTGATACTTTGATCATAATGCATTGACCAAATCTAATCACTAGAGTATTATATATACAGCGTCGCATGTTATGTTTTCAATATAAAGCGACTTGAAAGATACGTTAGGAATGGAAACAAGATCAAGTTATTATTACTAACCTCAAGAGGAAGGATGATGTCTTCGTTGTAGTCGTTACTTCTTTACTTTCTTCAGGGTTTCAGAGTAACACTTGTACGTCTCGACATTCCTAGACTTTCTAGTTTAACCTTAACGAAGTTGACTCTAGCAAATAATCAAGCGACTCTAGTAAATAATCAAGATATATATATATATATATATATATATATATATATATATATATATATTTCTCCCTTCAACTATCTACAAATAAGAACTCTAGTGTCACCTCACTCTTTCCTCCCTGCACCAACCCAACCATTCCATCCTATGATTGAAGCAACCCTTAAACGACCATCTTCTTGGCTTAGGCAAGAACTATTCGTAATAAACGTTATGTACTCATACAAACCACAACCATATTTATCTTTTTAACGCTACCCAATTTTTTATCATCTATGACAGTATAAAAGAATTATTGTCCCAAAAACATTGTGCAAACTATGTAGAGAGGCTGGGGAGGATGAAGATCATATTCATCTTCACTGTTTATATGCTATGAAAATTTGGTTTTGCTTCATCGAAGTATTTAAGATGTCTTGAATGAGACATTGCTGCTTAGCTTCCAAAGATGGAGCAAAAGCATATTAAAACTAAAGAATGAGAAGATTTGGACCATGTTCGCACATGTAATAGCTTGGCATATACAGAAGGAGCGATGTAAGGTGTTTGGGCCAGGGGAAGATATAAAACGGAAGCTGAGATGATTTTATAGATTAAAGATCCTATGATTTTATGGTGTTCTAACGATGATACATCCCACTTGGAACCTATCAAGTCTATCCTTAATTGGGATGCAGATGTAGTCTAATTATTGTAATCCAAGTAGTGGTTTTTGTGGACATGATATTCCAAATGTTCTCCAAAACCTAAAAGGAAACTAATACATTTGTAGGCGGCAAATCTAAGCCCAAGTCCAGGAATACTCTAGAATGTAAGTAACTTAAGCAGTATACCCTCATGAGGAGTGCCTGATCATTGAGGAGGTGTCTCTTTATATATGCCTACAAATATGTAACTTTGGTCTCAAAGCCAAGAGAGGTCAATATCGATCCCAACTTGGTATTTGAATCAATGAAGTGCAATTTATTTCTCTTATGTCTCTCTACTTGTCTTTTAGCTTAGTACTATAAGTTCTTCGCTACTTGGGTATGGATGTTAGCTTCTCAACAACTAAAGTTGTAACAAGATTTCTTTTATACATAAGTTTAGCCTTTTTCAATAACAAAAAAAGGGTTAAAATCCATAAATAATTAGTGAGATTCAAATGAATCAGATTCAGACGAGTTAGTTGAGTTAGGAAAAGAAAAATTATAATAAAGCGATTGTCCCATTTTTATGAACTTAATATTTACATGGAAAAAGTGATGTATACAGACCATATCGCAAATAACATGGATAACGAAGTAACTGATGCATCTTGGTCTTGCCGTTCGTTGCGTGCATTTAAAAGAGATATAAGATTAATACATCTCGAAAGAAAATTGTACCCCAATATCATAGCTCGGATTTGGATAGTGGTAAATATGCAGCTCAACCACAAAACAAACCTATTGAAATATTGGATGCGCAATATCAAAACTTAAATTTCTGTAAATTTCTTATTCAAACAACACCGTGGAATATTTCAATTAGGCATTTTGTAATCAGCATCCACACCGCATGCACCTAGCTATAAAGGCTTGAATGTGCTATGAATGGGCCACACATGGACTTTTACGAATGTTCAAGTTAAACTTCTTTAAATTTCATTCCAAATTTTCCTTCAATTTTATTCGTATTGTTATAAACCCTCTCTATTCTCTCTTCACCCTCTCAAAAATTATTTAAAAAAACCTTTTAGCTTTTTCTTCCAGATCTGGTAGGTATTGAATCTGAGTAAATATTACTTATTTCTAATTAGTTTTTCCATAGTTAATCTTGATTTAGAAGTTACTTTGTTGATTATAATAAGTTTCTTTCCCTATTAGGATGATTTTTTTCTTCCCTATTATGATGATATTTGCATTTTTTTTCTTTAGATTTGTTCGTAATTTTTTATCTTGAATTCAAGTACATCAGAGATTTGGCACGGCCAAGATCAAGTTCTTCTTCATTAGAATAAATAAATTAGGGTTTCCTGGTTATTCATTACACATGAAGAATTTTTTGCAAAACCACTCCTCTCTCATATGAGCATCTCTTTTTCAACAACAAAAACAAGTCAATTCCAATTATAGTTCCAACTATCATTCCTTCTTTAATTACTGTGTACAAGAATGGGGTGTTAGCGTCGCAGATCGCTCATTCTCTTCTCAATTTAAGCCCATTTTATTTAAAATGAAATGAAATTGATATATGAGGCTTAATTTAATGAACCCAATGTTAGGTGGCAGTCATGTGGTTTATGACGGAAAAAAATATGTTTGACTTCCACTGTAGATATCTCACCCGTAGATCAACATCTACGGATTAGGTTTCACATGATGTAATTTTTTAGGCTTCTCTTTGGATATTCACTGTCGACGAGAAATATACTAGGTTTTGTTCTCTTTCACATAAGAATTTTTAAAAAAAAAAAAAAGGAAAAGGAAAAGGAAAATTAGATATAATCGGTAATCCTGTCAATTTAGTATTTTCAATCCGTGACACCAAAAATGCTAACTTGAGTAAACAGTTAATTATGAAAAGCCTAATCTTGATCTGCTAGTGGAGGATCAATCTGTTATCCATTAGAGCAATTAATTTTATAAACTTGTATTTTCTTCCTTACATAAAATCATGTCTGGTATATATTTGATTCACTGAGTATTTCTTGTCAAGTTGAGAATAAAAAAATTTAGCATTCAAAAAGGTGGAAGAAATTGGTAATACAAAATAATGGAATAAAAATAGGTTGGAACCGATACAGATGTAGAAATAAGTGAAGTAATCTTGTGAGATCAAGGGTTGATTGCAGAGAACTTCAAGGAACTCATCAAATTTCTTAGGATTTTTGTAACTCAATTGCGCTTGCCGAAATTTCCGATCATCCAATTCAATTTTTTCTTTTTTTTTGCAACTGTTGTGCACAAATGGCACCTATTACCGGGTGCATTTGGGTGCAATATTAATGGTTGTGAATGAAATACCAATAGTTTGATTATCAAATAAAAAATAGTTGAACTTCTCTGACTTTTATCGAAGTCAAATTCAATATCGTATACACCGGCTATATGAAAAATTCGTGTATGGTATTCCGCATGACACCCCATTCATGTATAGCCCTTGTCTTCTGATTAATTATTGTTTTTATCAGTTAACTAGAAAAACTCTCACTCCACTTATCAGAAAACCATTTTAATGGACAAATAAATAATTAATAAGATGGTAGTATTATTATATATGCATAAAGACAAAACAGAGACACCCCTTGATTGAATAAGTGTTGTCGAGGTAATGTGTAAGTACAAAATTATTTTTGAATTAAAATTTTGTAAACAGAAATTACAGAACCACTAAATTAGATTAATCACCCACATTAGTGAATACCTTCAATAAATGTATAAAGACAAATTACAGACAAACTTGTAAGTTACTAGTTATTACAACCATTTAAGTACGTGTAATGTAGTCAGATTCTTGTAGCTACAAAATTGATGTGGTTGTCTTCATCACATACGACCAAGTTAGCAAATTAGGGGTTTCATTGTAAGAATCTTAATCAACCTATGCACCTACCTAGCTGATTAATTTCAATATTATACGATGAAAACCATGTTTTATGTTTCATGTTTTGCGCATGTCTTTCGATTAATGCGTTGTCTAATCGTTTACCATTACAATTCTGTTTACTTGTTACTTTAATACCACTGGATCGGTGGCTCTTAGAGCAAGCGCTATATTTGTGCAATTTGAAATAGTTTGATCAAAATAGATCAAAATAGGCGTTATTATGGGATGAGAGCACGCTTATTACTTGTTACTTTAATATTACTCATTCAGCCTAACTCTTTCACACGCTTATTCAAGTGAAAGAGTGTTTTAAAGTCAAGATTAAAAGACTCGATCTTCAACGTTTTTTTTTTTTTTTTTTTTTTTTTTTAAAAAAAAAGTTTAAAATACCAAAAAATAAACTTTTTTTTTTTTTTTTTTTTGATCGGCAAAGAACAGAGTTATTGATCCAAAAAAATAGGTATAAAAGACTTATACCACCCTAAACCAATTACAAAGGAAGTAAAAGGAAACAAAAAAAAAAAAAAAGCAAAAACCCAAAGACATGCTTAGGCTAGAAAAAAAACAAAGACAGTATCCTAAAGAAAGAATCAAACCAACACCTACACCTTACTGCCTGTTACTGCATCTCAAAAAAAAAAGTTGTATGCCAGTTATTCATAACATCTGTAACAGAAAGATGTTCAAACTCTTTGATTGCCAGAGACCAGGAGTATAAGCAGTATATTGCCTTATTTGTGACTGCAACTTCATTAGAGACCTTATCAGTAAACACTCTTGCATTCCTCTCTTGCCATATGGACCAAATAATTGTTGCATGAATTAAGTTCCAAACTGAAGTTATTGCTGGTGAAGAATGATTCAAGTGCCAAGATTGTAAAATAGTAGGAATATGATCAGGCATTGAAAAAATCAGTTCTTTAAGCGGCTGATAGTCATCCTTCCAAAAAATATTTTCAATTTTTTTATTTGGCTTAAACTTTTTGACGCGGGTCTCACATGTGTTTTTATTATTAAAAAAAAATACTTGGGAGGCACATGTCGCTTGAAGAAAATTTTTCTTTCCAAGCGGCTGAATATCAGCTTCTTGGTCTCTAGTTATTTTTGTCTCACGGTTATAAATCACTCTTTCTCCAAGTGCCTCACTGGATTTGGCAGTGGATGAGTGTTTTTAATACTCATTTCGTAACCCTTACTCTTAAGTTGAGGATAACGTCCTTGCATACATGGTGTTGGTGGACTTTCCGAGAGAAATATGCATTTTGACATATCTTATGTCATAATATGCTAACAAAGCAAATGTCACGTAGTCATTGTATAACTTAAAAGACACTTACGATTTCAAAAAGTTGATGCCTACAATGTCTGATTTTTTGGAGTAACAATGAGAAAGAGAGAAGAACAATAGAAGAAAGAATAACTTTCTAGTAACCAAAGAGGCAGCACAATTACATAGGTATAGAATTTTATTTATACAAGAAGGGGAAAATCCTAGTATACTAGTGGACCGCACATCCATGGGCCATAGGCCCTATAACACTCTCTCTTGTGCGGTTCAAAAGCGGAACTTCAAATGTGTTGCCTCATTAAAACCTTGGCAAGGAAAACCCGATGTGACAAAACCTTGACGAAGGGAAAAGAGTACAGCGTGTTGAGTCATAGTAAAGTTGCTTCATAACGTTGGCCACTTCTCTTCAGAAAATCCTAAAATATAAAAACCATGTGGGAAAAAGATAATCTCAACCGGGGAGTCATAACCATGGTGTTGTTGTTGTCTCACTAAAAAACCTTACCGAGTAGCAAAACCCATTAGGACAAAATAAACTCGATAAAGGGAAAAAGAGTTCAACAGAAACTCCCCCTGATGTCGACATCATATCACTAGATACTCCCCTCATGATGTCGCTATCTCCCCCTAATTGCATTCAAGGGAGTTCGGACAATTTTCTTAGTCCGATACTTTTGACATGCTTTTTGAAAGTTGATTTAGGCAATGACTTAGTAAATAGGTCTACCGCATTTCTCATCAGATTTTACTTGACTGACTTGAATTTTCAAAAGAGACTGTCGTTGCTGATTGTATAAGAACTTTGGTGATATATGCTTCGTATTATCACCCTTAATGTACCCTTGATTTATCTGTTCGATGCAAGCCGTATTATCCTCATAAATGCAAGTTGGATCATCAGTGGTAGAACTCATACCACATGTCCCTCAAATGTGTGTAATGATAGACCTTAACCATACACACTCACGAACCGCCTCGTGTAATGCAATGATCTCAAAGTGGTTCGTGGAGGTAGCCACAAGAGCCTGCTTGGTCGATGTCCAAGATATTGTTGTGTTTCCAATAGTAAACACATAACCAGTTTGTGATCGACCTTTATGTGGGTCGGAGAGGTATACCTAGCATCAGCAAAACCAACCAAAATATTGTTTGGGGTTTTAGTGTAGGGAGTTGCATTTTCATTAGCAGTCCTTCTTACATCTTCATAGGGATAAAATATACCCATGTCAATGGTTACTTTTAGGTATTTGAAACATTCTTTATACCATTCCAATAACGTTGCGTAGGCGCTGAGTTGTATCTAGCTAACAAGTTCACTGAGAATGATATATCAGGTTGAGTATATTGCGCTAAGTACAATAATGCGCCTATTGCACTTAGGTAGGGAATTTCATCTCCCAATACCTCTTCGTCATCTTCCTTGGGACGAAATGGATCCTTTTGTACATCTAAACTTCGACCAATCATGGGAGTAA
Organism: Papaver atlanticum; assembly: GCA_023531105.1. NCBI lineage: Eukaryota > Viridiplantae > Streptophyta > Magnoliopsida > Ranunculales > Papaveraceae > Papaver > Papaver atlanticum. The sequence continues at coordinate 267,720 of JAJJMB010017174.1, forward strand.
TAGCAGGATGCACCTTGTCCATATTGAATTGCCTAAGTATATTATGGACATATGCAGACTAGTGGTTTAATATTCCACAGGCTCGGTGTTCTAGTTTAAGTCCTAGACAAAACTTAGTTTTCCCAAAATCTTTCATCTCGAATTCAGATAGTTTGCGTCTTCTCTTATTTCATCAAGAGTACCTATTATGTTCATATCATCAACATAAACAGCTATGATTGCAAATCCGGAACTCGTTTTCTCTATAAATACGCAGTGGCATAACTCATTATTTGTATATCCCTTCCCAATCAAATAATCACTTAGACGGGTATACCACATCCGCCCGGATTGCTTTAATCCGTAAAGTGAGCGTTTCAACTTAATTGAAAACGCACTCCGTGGTTTAGAGTTACTTGATTCGGGAAATGGAAGGCCATCAGGCACTTTCATGTATATCTCTGAATCAAGATCCCCATAGAGATATGTTGTAACCACATCCATAAGCTGCATTTCAAGTCCTTCTGAGACTACCAAGCTAACTAAGTAGCGGAACGTTATGACGTCCATCACGGGAGAGTATATTTCCTCATAATCAATTTCAGGGCGTTGTAAGAAACCTTGTGACACAAGGCGATCCTTGTACCTCAAGACTTCATTCTTCTCATTACGCTTTCTTACAAATACCCATTTATGTCCTACGGGATTTACACCTAGTGGGGTTAGCACTATCGCACCAAATACCCGTCTCTTTGCCAGTGAATTTAATTCTTCCTGGATTGCAACTTCCCATTTAGGCCAGTCTGCTCTTCTTTGATATTCTTTAATAGAGCGTGATTCGATGTCATCATGCTCAATGATCTCTTTAGCAACAGTGTATGCAAATATATTATCAATATGTGTGGAGGATCTTCCATCAACACATATGCACTCTCATAATCCAAAGAGATTTCTTTGTTTTCTAGAATCATTTCAAACATCATAGCTTCCTCCAGTATTGATTCATGGACATAACTATAATCTGAGATAATTTCATGAGAGGGATTATTTGTATTGATGATAAATTTATCGGTTTTTCCTTACTCACTCTTTTCTTCCTTGGGTGAGTATCTATCGAACCAGGTGGTCTTCCCCTCTTCTTTTGGGAGGCCACGGCCTCAGCTACACTTCCACCAAGTGTAGGTTTGACACCTCTATATAGGGTGCCTTTTCCCGTATTAGGGATTTCTAACCTTGCAAGCGCGTTTGCAGATGGTATGTGTGATCTCGTCACTTTAGCGATATCAGTGAATGCATCAGGCATTGAGTTTGCCATATTTTGAAGATCAATAATTCTTTTCACTTCACTTTCACATTGTGAGGTGCGGGGATCAAGATGAGACAAAGTGGGAACATACCATAGCAATTCATGTCGTTCCCTTAGGACATCCTTTTCCATACATCCCCCTAACGACGGGAAGGTTGTATCATCAAAGTGACAGTCCGCAAATCTAGCGGTAAAGAGATCGCCAGTCAAAGGTTCCAAATAGCGGATAATTGTTGGGGATTCATATCCAACATAAATACTTAATCGTCATTGGGGACCCATCTTAGTACGTTGTGGGGGCGTAATTGATATGGCACAGCGGAAACGATTTAAAAACAAGGAGAATCCACTCCTTCAAGTAACAGATAAACACTCCAATCCATGAGCAAATATACTCTAATCCAAGAGTTTAAGAAAGCAAATGATGGTAATAAACCAATCAACTCAAGAGTTTCATTAATAAGATAAAATGAGCTAAACCAAGCTAAAAAGAAAGTTAACAGTGCAAAGGCTATATATAGCCGGTGAACATAAAACCCTAAGTCTATAATCTTCCTAAACAGATAAACAAACTAATTATCCTAACACTTAAAAATACTAAATAATAAATATCCAAGATTTAGTCAAATCTTAGAAACAATGACCCAGCGCCAAATACGTCTCGTATCAGGCTCCCCTACTGCGACCAAACTCGCCTCGAGTTTACGATGAATGAGGAAAATCATATACCAGGCACAGAACTTTAATTGCTTTGGCGTTTCAGTGATGTAGCTTGCTCTCGAGTTATGCATTGGAACCACAAAGCGGTAGAAAATTAATTGATGATACAACCTCCTCCCTTCCAGATGTTTTTGTATAAGCCCGCGGAAAAAGAATGGAGATCCCATCCCTAGCAGACGAACTGATACATGAGAGCCTTCATAAGATATGGATTGTGCTTCACAATATATAGAAAAAAGATTTTCATAGGGAACAAATAATGCACAATCCGTTGCCATTGGTTTCTTGGTCGAAGTTAACATGCCATCCTGGTGAGAAACAACAACCTCATGTGACATATCTTCACAAGTCGTATATATTCCAAGATATGGTTAATATCTTGAATATTTGTTAGTTTTGGTATTTTAGTTATTAGGATAATTAGTTTCTTTATTAGATTTATCCTGTTTAATGAGAATAATATATTCTTTAGGAATGTTCTAGATTTCTAGGTTTAATGTTTGGAGGATATAAATAACCGTTTCCTTTATCATTGTAATTAGCCTGTGAGCTCGTTAATGAAATCTATTGTTTGGTTTAAAACCTGTTTAACTCTCTTTAAGAGATTTGATCGTCTTGATCGGTTATCGTTATTTTTGCTCCTGGATTGGAGTTGATTATCACTTTTGGGTCCTGTTTACCGCAGTGGATTCTCCGCATGTCGATTTATTTTAAATCGTTTTCGCTATGCTATATCAGGTGGTATCAGAGCACAGCAGAAACGATTTGAAATAAATCGACACGCGGAGAATTCACTCCGGTAAACATGACCCAAAAGTGATAATCAACTCCAATCCAGGAGCAAAAGTAACGATAAACGATCAAGACGATCAAATCTATTAAAGAGAGTTAAACAGGTTTTAAACCAAACAATAGATTTCATTAACGATCTCGCAAGCTAATGGAACTGACAAATTCTTATTGTCAAATGTTTGGTGCAAAGGCTTAGAATGCACATGTTCAGCTCCTTTCGGCTGTCTGGGGCCTGATATTAAAACAATTTTGGTCCTTCCCCATATAAATTCATACGAGTTCTCCCAACTCCTATGCACAGCGCCAACGTCGGATAACCACAACCTCCCCAACACGATATTATCAATATCTATATAAACTACTTCACAAATAATGGTGTCAGAATAAAACTTACCAAATGAAAATGGTAATCTACAAACTCCAACACAAGTAATCACACCATTGTTGACACATTCAATTTGATCCGGACGCGGGTACCAATCCATTTCCAAATCCATGGCCTCTACCATTTTTATTGACACCAAATTATCAATGCAACCACCATCAATCATAAAACGACATATACTCCCATTAACAAAACCAAGAAACAATTTGTTTCTCTGACTGATTGAGTATTCCATTATTTCGCAAACAATATAGATTAATAAGAGTCTGTAGTCAGTAAGTGCATATTAACTTGGTTAAAACGTGTTTGATAGGTATGCAGATGAGTAAGATAGTTAGGGGGATTGATAATTATAATGAGTAATAAAAGAAGGAAATGAAACCCCACAAATAGATTTGCTTCTGAATTTAAATCTCGCTTTCCTAAACAGGACCTTCTCAACACGTAAAACGAATAACCCCAAATTGAAAACCTTGATTTCCAAAACTCCCAATCATTAATCAATCGAAGAGTCAGAGATCTTACCAAACAGTGAAGCACTCGGCTGATGATGATAAACAAGATACCAAATCTTCCTTCAATTGATTTTTTTTTCTTTTGATTTTTCTTTTTGATAAAAACCTAGAGATCACAGGAATCCTCGACTGATTCTTCTAGGCGGCCTCACAGACGAACAACGCAGGAAAACCTGCTATGATACCACCTGATATGGCACAACGGAAACGATTTGAAAACAAGGAGAATCCACTCCTTCAAGTAACAGATAAACACTCCAATCCATGAGCAAATATACTCTAATCCAAGAGTTTAAGAAAGCAAATGATGGTAATAAACCAATCGACTCAAGAGTTTCATTAATCAGATAAAATGAGCTAAACCAAGCTAAAAAGAAAGTTAACAGTGCAAAGGCTATATATAGCCGGTGAACATAAAACCCTAATTCTAGAATCTTCCTAAACAGATAAACACGCTAATTATCCTAACACTTTAAAATACTAAATAATAAATATCCAAGATTTAGTCAAATCTTAGAAACAATGACCCAACGCCAAATACGTCCCGTATCAGTAATAGGCATGTATATGGCACAACCACATATGCGTCAATATGAAATATCAGGCTCATATCCAGTTACCAACTGGTACGCAGAAAATGGTTGGCTGACAGTGGGTCTAAAGCGAATAAGTAATGTTGCATGCAATATGGCGTACTCCCAAGCAGTAATAGGAAGGTTGGAATACATAACCAATGCCCTATCTATCATCTGTAACCTTTTGATGGTAGCTTCTGCGAGACCATTTTGAGTGTGTACATGTGGTACGGGGTGTTTTAAGTCAATTCCTATAGACATACAGAAATCATCAAATCCTTTATATGTTAATTCTCCAGCATTATCAAGTCTGATAAACTTGATTGGTTAATCGGGGTGGTGAGCCCTCAAACGTATAACTTGTGCTAGGAGCTTTGCAAAGGCAGCATTTCTTGTGGACAATAATACAACCTGTGACCAACGGGTCGAAGCATCTACCAGAACCATAAAATACCTGAATGGTCCGCACTCTGGATGTATAGTTCCAGAAATATCACCTTGTATTCTTTGTAAAAACAAAATGTTTTGTTTTGTATCTTTAGCATAGGATGGTCTCGCTCCGGTCTTTGCTAAAGAACAAGCTTTTCAAAATGAGTGGTGTGCTTTTGACAAAGTCCACGAAGTAGAATGAGATAGGGGTTGCACATCAGTTGCTTTAGATGGCAGTGGTTGTGTTGAAACAACACTTTGACCAGCTATTGGCTGGCAGACGTTGTTACTCTACACTGTAACTGTCTTTTGTCCCATTTTATTTTTAACTCGAAAGAAAGGATGTTCGTGGGAGTTCTTTAAAACATGGATCATCATATCACGACCTGGGTGCCCCAAGCGGTCATGCCAAAGCTTGTATAAGTCACTGTTCAACAGTTCATTGTTGGTAACAACATGGGATTCGATAATCCGAATATTAGTAGTGTACAAACCACTAGAGTCACTCATTAACTTCTCTAAAATGTGTTTCCTTCCACATGTATTAGAGATAACATTGATATATTCAATTCCATTTTCACAGTGGGTTTTGGTGCATATAGAGCTTCTGTGACTTTAATCATTGTACCATTTGGAAACAAGAATTGAGCATTACCTCGCCCAATAATCACTTGTGATGATCCAATCATCGTAGTCACAGAGGATTTATAAGGAATTAAGTCAACAAATAATTGCCTATTTCTTAAAATAGTATGTGTGGTGCCACTATCAGCTAGGCACTCAATCTCTTCTGAGGATAACATTCCTACAAGTAAATGGTACTTCAGAGAATTCGGTCACTTCATTCAATCATGCAATAGATTATCGAAGTAAAAGTTAAATCCAAAGCATAATAAATACCCATAAAAATTAAAAACTACTGATCCATCAACAAAAATGATGATGTAAGACTACTTAACATAGTTTAAGTCATCAAAATAAATATTTAAACCAAAGTCTGCTAAACCATAAAGCAAGAAAATAAACAAATGTTTAGGATTAGGAAAAAAAAAGTAATAAATCAAAATCAGGTGTTTCCATTAGGGCATCGTTCTTGTTACCCTGGGAGTCTGAAATGGTGAAGTTGACCTCTGGGCATAATCATGTTCTTCCACACAATGAGCTTTTTGATCTATAGATTCTCGATACTTTTTATAGCTGGCTGCTACCTTGGCACTAGCCTTGCATTGCTGGTACCAATGTCCGAGGATTCCACACCTGTAACAAGGTGCATTTCCATTCTCGACCTTCTTAGGTGGGAGGTTCTTATGTGTTTTTTCAACGATGTTTCCCCTACCACTAGGTCCAGAAGTAACATCTCTATACCAGGTATTAGAATGGCCTCCACGCCCATGGCCCCTTCCACGATGGCCCTTTTGTCGTCTTCCACGTGGGTTATTATCCTCACGTGAGTATGGAGCATGAGAATATGAATCAACATGTTTAACCCTCTTTTCTTTGGGGTGTTTTCCTTTTTTATCTTTGCCATAGTTAGCCTTAGGAATTTTCTTCTTCCCGGACGGCTCTAACATTGTTGTTTGCTAGAATTTCATTGTGCCTTTCGGCCACCCGCAATAAGTTGATTAACTTGCTAAAAGTTGTTATTCTCTTATTGTCAACCTCTATGCGGTATTGGTTGGCTAACATGACGGATGACAAAGGGAAAGTATACAATGTCTTTTGAATCATATTATCATCTGTGAGTTGTATCCCACAGAAGTCTAGGCGTGCTTGTAGCTGAAGCATGTCTTTCTGGAAATCACTTACCTTCACATAATCAAGAAACCGAATGTCATGCCATTGTTCATTCAACTGCGGGAGAATGGAATCCTGGATGTTCCCAAAAAGGTTTGCTAGTTTATCCCACAGTTCTATAGGACACTTTACGTGGTGGTATGCCCAAAGGATATTAGGCTCAATATGTCTCTTCAAATATCAGAGAGCTTCAGCCTTTTCTACATTAGTTGCTGGGGTATCATTTTTTACAGTAGAGGGTTTGATAGTGTGGGTGCATTCTTTTGCTACAAAATTGGTCTTCACATCAGCCATCCAACGGTGGTACTCAAGTCCTTCTGAGTCTAACAGTCCAAATTCTTGTCGGATTGATTTCGTCTTGCTCATCTACATAAGACAAGGATAAAAGGACATTAGTATGACCAATTCCGGTACCATCATTCAATGACCAAATTTTTTTATGGTCAAAATGAATTTCTTAGAAACCAAATTTCTTGATGGTTCTAAAAAAAATGAATAAATGATCATAAACCCGTAAATGATCGATAATACTTAGTCAATCGCCAATAATAATTAGCATCAAACCCAACAACTCGATATGATAGTATAAATGTTATTAAAGTGTGAAAAATAAATGATACAAAGCATGAAAATGTTTTAAATAGGATTTTGATACACACATAGAACACTCAAAGTCACAAACACTCGTCAAACAGGCATAAATATAGATTACATATATATTAATGTTATTTATTTTATTATTATTACTCCAAAACACTCGTGTTGATAACGTTTTGGAGTAATAATGAGAAAGAGAGAACAACAATGGAAGAGAGAAGAACTTTCTATTAACCAAAGAGGCAGCACCATTACATAGGTATAACATTCTATTTATACAAGAAAGGGAAAACCCTAATATTCTAGTGGACCACACATCCATGGGCCATAGTCCCTATAACATGGTGTTTTTTTTTGTTTTTTTTTCCTTTCGGCCGGAATCTTTATGAATAACGATCACTCAATGAACATTTAGGGGATTACGCGGTTCCTCAGAGCAAGGATTATGAGATAAAGTATTTAAACTATTTATCTTATTGAAACAAAATTAATTTATCCATGAATGAATTGAAATCCTATAATGACAAGTAGTGAAAAATCACCCTTAGCTGTCTAGGTTTTTTTTTTTTTTTTTGTCGTCTAGGGTTTTTCTCCTCCATGATTTACTTACCAGAAAAATATATAAATAAACAATAAGTGAGAATTTAATGATAAAAAATCAACTTTGGCGGCAAATAGGTTGTCTTCCTACCTAAACGCATATTCTCTTCCTTGGAGAGTACTCTTTCAACCACACTTTTGAGTGAAGTAGATCATGGAGGATTTTGGGATTTTGAGTAACTAGTCCTTCCATAATGGGCATGATCCATTCTGGTTGTTTCCACAGTCTTTGTGAGACTATTCGTCGACATACGAAGATGTTCTCTGTACATAACCAAAGGTAGATTACCTTGGATATTATGCAAAAACAAAACAATTTTTCTCATTTAGTTGTTTTATTACCGTCAAAAATTAAAATTTTATTTATACACCGGAAATAAGCGAAACAAACAACAAATCCATCAAGTAATGTAATGAGCTTGATTTAGCTGTTAAAAATTATTCCCAATCTTAGCTAGAAAATTATAAAGGAATATAATAGAATTTATGATATATTAACGTAACAAATACATAAATCATCATTACATCTGTAATATTACTTAATTGTATAACACCCATCTACTCACCAAGTGTCGAATAAAAAGAGACATTGAGCTTGGGACACTATAGTGCAAATCGAGAAGTAGAAAGACCTATAGTAAAAATATCAGCAATTTGATAATATTTGAAAGAAAACACACATCAAGTTTCTTCCTCAGAACTAGCTCACACATAAAATGGAAAACAATTTGTATATGTTTTATCCGGCTGTGGAAAACATAATTGGTAGCAAGGTAAGCGACTCTCAATTCGCCACATCACAACACAGGAGTTCTATGAGAAAAAAATCAATTCATCCATTAAAAATTGAATATATACAAACTCAAAGTGGCATCATAGAAGGCACGATGCTCAACTTCAATTTCAGACCGACAGACTGATGTTTTTGTCCTAGAACACCATAAAACCAAATTAAGACCTATGTATATTTTTAATTACAAATGGATCTCATACCAGTAAGATCACCACCCCAACTTGCATAAGAGTAAGATTGTAATTGCAAAACATAAGACCTTTTGGATTTCTAAACAAAAGATAAAATCATGTAACGGTGGCACAATATGTGTTTCACTATAATCCAATTGAATTCATTTGGATACTTCATATATTGACATGTCTTAATGACATCAAAGAAGACATCAGGCCTAATAATAGTGGCATATTGAAAAACTACATCCATATGCAGGGACATAATACTAGAGCAAAGTTTAGTTGAGCACATTTTGGCCTTCTTTGGTAAATTAGGTAGAAACTATTTTAGAGATAACAACACACCAAATGCATCATGTGTAGCTTGAATACCCAAGTACAAACATGTAGCTTGAATAACCAAGTACAAACATGTAGATCATCTAAATCTTTGGTAGCAATGTCTGAAATTAAAGTTCGAATGAACAACTGCAAATCCGAAGAATCTTTAATCTTGAGAAAAGAAAAGTATCAACAAAACATACAATGACCTTTATCATTTGCAATGCATGACCAGATAGTTTCTTATAAAACCAGGTGGTTTCCTATAAACAGCTTCTGATACAAACCTATGAAAAACAACAGCTTAGCATCTAATTGCATTGTAAACTAGCATCGTGCGAGTGAATATAAAGTAACATATTCATAATAGTAGGCTTTACCACATGAATAAACTTGTCTTGACAGTTCAACTTGATTACCACCATTAGCAACAAGCTAGTATTTGTACCTTTCCAAAGTGCTATCTAATTTACTTTTAACTTTGAGAACCAGCTATATTCTGACTAGACTCAGATGGCACCACCTTCGAAGTTTTATTTTGCAACGAAGCATCAATATCCTCATCTGTAGTTGCTATCCAATTGGCGTTTTTGTTACATTGTTAAAATATTAGTCAATTTAATGTCATTACAAATAGATTTTCCTTTCGGAGTGAAGACTTTGGGTTTGTAGATACCACATTTACTTCTTGTGACTATTCGATGAGAGTTATAAAGGAGAATAAGAAAACTAGATGAAGATGCCAATGAAGGTAGAATGAAGGGTGGTATAATTAATTAACACATGAGAGAGAAATTTTAGGATAATCAGCAAAAAACATCCTGAGAATGAGGTACAAAGCTAAAAAGGTAAAATAAGGAAGTTAGTTGTATCAAATTTAATATTTCTAGAGATAACGATCTTGTTAGATAAATGATGAAGACTCCTATAGCCTATGTGTATTATGTATTATCCTAAGAAATACACACTTACTGGAACTAGCTTCAATATTTTACAAGTTTAAAGGTATTAAACAATGGTAGCAAGTAATACCATTCAAGAAAGAATAATCAAGTTTGAGATGAAAAAACCTCTTCGAATGAGAGAGTTGTTGTAGTATAGGTGTAGGCAATATGTTTGTAATATAGTTGGTTGTTTCAAAGGCATAAGACCAGTAAAATAAAGGAAGATAAACATAAGAAATAAAAATATCAACAATATGTCTATGCTTCCCTTTATCGTAATCATTATGTCATGAGTATGAGGACTAGAAACTCTTTATCTGATACAAAAAAAATCATATAAGTAGAAACATATTCCAATATTTACCACCCTTATCAAATTAAACAATTAAATTATGTGTGCTGGCCAAATATGTATTTTATATGATTGTTAAACTTAATAAGTGTAAACAACACATCAGACTTACAAGCAAGAGGATAAAGCCAAGTAAATCTATTACAAAAGTCAATGAAATAATAATAATATTTACATTATTGGAATAACCTAAAATGAATAACTTAAATGATTAAATGAGCATATTGGAAAGATGATATTGAACTGAAGTATTGTGATTAAATAATAATCACAATGAATAACTTAAAAATGACATTATTCGGTTTGGTTACAAAATAGCCAAGATAAAATATGTAACTTGGAGTTTTTCTTGGTGCTATGTGCACAAATGCTAGTGTGTAATGATCTAAATAGCCAAGATAAAATATGTAACTTGGAGTTTTTCTTGGTGCTATGTGCACAAATGCTAGTGTGTGTAATGATCTTATTGAACGGTGGAGAGAAGAAGTTTACTCATTGAAAAAAGAAAATTCCTTCCAAATGTGGGTAATAAATTCTTATCAAAATATATTCATATCTTTATTTTAGCTTACAACTTCGATGGAAAAAATATCAATAACATTGTGTGAAGATTTTTCAGGGGTAAGAAGAATATTTGAAGATTTACAGGATTTCCTGGTTGAAGATTTGGAGGGGTAAAAATCATAGTAATTATAGGAATTCGAAATTTGAGAATGTTAAAAGAGACTCTTATAGCTCAATGGATATAATATATTTTAAGGAAAAAAGGGCTTAATGGAGGAAAATTGTTTAAGGAAGACAGAGATACAAAGGTTCGTATTCTTCTTGTTAAGACAAATGATTTACTTACAAATTAGGGTGTACGAAAAGCTATATTAAGGCCTACGAGTTAGATCAAACCGTTAACAATCGAGGTCTTTTTGAAGATTCAAGACCATACTATTTTTTCTTATCATTCAGTAGATTAATAAAAATAATGTTTTGAGGATTTTTCAAATTCAAAAGTAGGGGCGTGATTTAAGTGTATGTAAGCGACAAAAAGATGTCCATGATTCACAGAACAAGAGAGAATAATTAAAACTTTAGCAAGGGTCAAAATAAATTTGGAAGAAACCTAAATTGACTGTATAGCCTTTACTAGCTCCACCGTTGTATCTTTGCAAATGTCCTTACTATATCGAACCTACATGTTACTCCCAAAATTTGGTTTCATAGTTTTAGCCCAATAATTTAACCAATATAAATCTTAGATTTAGAATTAAATTTGAAGATTTTGTGTCTTAATGCAAAAATCATGGGTAAGCATTAATTGAGTCCAACTCTCATTTGCTCTTGCATTGTGAGAAAACTCGAAAGTTGTTGACTTTTTCTTTTAGCAATTCCAAATTATCTTGGGTCTTTAGAGAAGATGTGAGAGCTACTACTTGGGAGTGGAACAGAAAAAAGGAAACTCAAAATTGTGCAAGTTTTGGAGTATGATTTTTTTTGCCATTTGATGAACAATGTGGTTAGAGCGCAATATAATAACTTTCGTGGCTAACTCAAAACATCAAAACTGCTCATAAATGAAAATGCCTACCGATTGGTCAATAGGAACAAAGATCTTTGAAAACGTTTCTCTCAGCATGGTGTTAAGTAGTTGGGATGGATTTATGGGTGTAACTTATGATAGTTAATTTTTAAGTTCTATTTTTCTGTTCTTGGCATGTTGTGTTGTTACTTGGCTACTTTGGTAGCATTCTTCTTCTCTCTTCTTCAATGAGCGTTTCTTTGTGGTAACTTAGTTGTTTTTTCCAATTTATATAGCTCTTTTTGAGTAAAAATGGAAAACTACAAGGGGTTTTAGAAGAATCTTGTGTGGAAGGTCACTCCGAGTTAGCTAGAAAAAGGGAGACGGGGAAAATCTTGGGAGGATTAAACCTACTGATAGCATTCTCAATGCAAAACGTCAACCATATAAAGACAAATGAAAACAAATTTTGTTCTTGAAAGAAAAAGAAGTTTGTCCATTATGTTTCATGGATAACCATAGTATGATGCAATACCCTTGGATTATTCAAAGTGTCTACAAGTAGGTTGATCTGACATCATAATGGTCATGGAATCACAACGGGAAAATTCAATTTTCTCTTGAATTTTCTCAACTAAAAACCCTTTGTTTTTTCTTTCTTTGCAAAAATTCCCATAAGGGATGTATTTTAATTGGATAATGAGACTGGACTAGTACTTTTTTGGATAATTAAGCTGAATTAGTATGTTTTTGACACGTGAAAATGTCAACTCAATCTCCTTCGTAGGTTGAATTGTCTTAATATAACATTAGATGTGCCAAAAACTAGACAGTAAGAGTAAGTCCAACAGAGATTGGCAAAGTAACATATTTGATCAGCTCAGCTTGAGACGATCATCACAAGTTCATACAATAGCGGCTATATTCAAACAACCAAAAAACAAATAGTATTTTCATCCATATAAATAACACACTCCTCCAAACACTCAACTCACACCAAAATTCAATTTTCTCTTGAATTTTCTCAACTAAAAATCCTTCCAATATCTATTCTAGTTCTTTAGATTTCTTAACTGAAATGTCTCAAATTGCATCCAAAGTTTTTTCTGAAGTCAAACTTGAAGTTATTGTTGATAAAATACTTGCTAGGTTTAAAAAAAAATAAAAAATGGCAAAAGGAAAAGATAAAGAAGAGTGCAAGTTTTAGAAGTTAAGCCAGGAAATAAGAGCTAAAAGGCAAATAAGAGCTCAATTTTTGAAAGTTAACGAATAAAGTTACAAAAACCTAGGAAAACTGTTCATGAGCGCACCAGATGGAAGTTACAACAATTGAAGATAACCATGAGGCCAAAGATTGTCCAAGACATTTATTGAAGTATTTATTTAATTTTTATCGTCCAAGTTTATATCTTGTAAAAAATGAGGTAGTGATATTAATTAATTTGAAAATTTAAGAACTTAAAAATTAGATTTCTATTTTTAATTAATCGGTACTTATTACATTTACACTTCTATTTAATTAACTTTGACATATTGAAATAACGACAAAATTACGGTTATCTTTTGAAAATTATCAACAACTATATTTTGAATATTATCAACCGATGTTTTCAAATATTATCAACGGTTATATATTTTGTATTATAAAATACCACAAGTTGCTAAAAGAAAAAAAAATTCTAAACACAAACCTACTGATAGCATTCTCAACGTAAAACATCAACCATATAAAGACAAATGAAAACAAATTTTGTTCATGAAAGAAAAAGAGGTTTGTCCATTATGTATCATGGATAACCATAGTATGATGCAATACCCTTGGATTATTCAAAGTGTCTACAAGTAGGTTGATCTGACATCATAATGGTCAAGGAATCACAACGGGAAAAGATTAGGTATTTTCAATGTCAAGATCCTAACTATAATGAAGAACCATGGATGCTTGATGATGCTATAAAGGCTAACGAGTATGAAAAGGTAGTAGTATTGTGCAAACTCGAAACTTAAACCAAATTGAAGAAGTTACAATGTGACCAGTGTAGAGAAAAGATCATATAAATAAATAAATAAACATTGTCTGTGGAAAATTATTGGATGCTGAAATCCTGGTTGCCATGGTTATATGCACATTTACACTTCTACAAAAGAAGACACATTTGGAAATGTCCTATATGTCTATGTTGGAGTTGTGGACTGATTAAGTGTATGAATTGATTCATTATCGTATTATGTTTTAGGTTATGTTGTGTTATGTTTAATCAATGAAAATTTCTTTGTATTTAAACAATCAGTATACTATCATAATTAGTGCGAACCTTTCTTATTTTAAAGTAAAATACATTGGACCAAAGCAACTATATTCGATTAAAACTAATCTATATCATTCAAATGAAACTAAATTTTTAAAATTCGTTAATTAACATCCTCATTTAGTGGACGGCTAGATGTTGCATAAGAGGTTTAATCTGTGAAGGTCTTTAAGGATGTTGAAATATGCTTCGTAAATGAAAGGTTTGTCGATAGATAGCGTCCATATCTCCATAGTTCTTTGTACTACTTCATCAGCAGTTTCATTGTTCAATCTATGGCAATTGTGCATTACCTGACCTAGGAATTGCATGAATTCGTGATTAATTGTTTGAAAGCGACTCGACAATCCTTGAGTATCACGCAATATCGAGTTCCCTATTTTTTTGCGAACATTGAAAAAATGTTGTGCCGAAAACTCAAATGCGATACAGCTTGATCACTACTGATTTTTTCTTTTCCTTGAAAAATATAATCTCTACAAGTAGCTAAATCCTCTTCTTAAGTATACCTAAGACCACGAACTCTTGGAGGCATTTTTCGTGATTACAGATAGATTGGCAATAAATTAAATGGAAATTATTGATAAAAAAAAAGTTGTAGAAGGTGTGGTTTTAGAGTTGAAAACGGTTGGATGTATAGAGAATGAAATTATAATCGTTGGATAAACTAGTCGTTATCTGCTCAGGATAAGCCGATCGTTTCAGCCTGATATAAGTGTCAGCCTTGACTTGACCAACCGTCTAAGTTAAAACGCTCATTTCAAGTTGAGTCAGTCAACTCAACTTTAAACGAGATGAGCAAATGTTCATATTTGAGTCGTTGCTCAACCAATTTAACCGTTTGCCCTGTCCAACGTGGGATATAAATGGGCAAATTTGACCTTTTGGCCATCCCACTGGATTTTCTCTAAAAAATTAAAAAAAGCACCTCAGACATATTTACGGAGAATCCTAAAAATAAGGGGTATTTATTCAATTTCCACAAAATCTTAGGGTACTGTGCAACATTTCTTTTTGGCCGCCTGAATGAAACAGCCCCCTTGGATGACGCAGGTCATCATTTAACATCCGCATAATCTGATGGGACATAAATGGGCGACAAATATTCCCTACTGTATTTTTCTAGGGACCTCTATTCTTTTCCGTCATGGAAACGTTAGACGCGTCATTATCGTGTTGGAACAGAGGAGCAGCGGTAGAGGAGACAGAAAGTTCAAGCGATTAAATACCTTAACTACCCCTAGATTGTTATCTCATCGCTTGCTTTGTTACCGACTGAAGCAAAGTTTGAAAAACGGCCGTTATTTCCGAAAAAACGGCCGTTAAAACGGTCACGCCTATGTAGCGTGTCCGTGAAGGTCACCGACACCCGTGTCTATATATTACCGATAAATATGAAATAACGGCGTTATTTAGACCCGTTATAACCGTTTTCACGCATGTTATAACTGTTTTTCTAAAATTGAATTTTACGTTTTTTCCTTCTAAATAACATTTTAACGCAAGTTTTTTAGACCATTTTCCCGTTTTTACGTCAGTTATAACCGTTTTTTAAGAAAAAAGAATATAAAAATATTTTCTTACAATTCTTTATATTTAAAATTAAAGATTAAAAAATTATAATTAATATTTTAAAAATAAAATATGATGTATAGAAAACGTTATAACAACGTTATTAGACCCGTTATAAAAAACGCGTTTTTTGTCCGAAACGTGCTCACACCTGTCAAAACGCATTATAACGGTCACGCCCAATGGTCGTGACCTGAGTCGTGACATATTTTTCAAACCTTGAACTGAAGTAAAAACTATTGAATAGAAATTAGGGAAAGCTATGGGGAAAGGATACACCGGAACATAGACATTTTTTTTGTTGTCGGCAGGTGAGTCTTTAGAATCCCAAATGGCTAAAATCTCCTTTCCCTTGTAATCTTTGTTTACAATTCCATCGTGTTTATTTAGAACCCACATTTGGGAATACCTTTGTGTTTATTTAGAACCCACATTTGGAAATACCTCTACAAAGAGGATACAAAATAAAGATATTATGAAGTAATATTGAAACCTCCTTATTCAAATATATTTTTTGTTATGGCTAAATTACTCTTGAAATTGGCATTGTTAGAAATTGATTCGACAATGCCGACTGTTGGTATTTTCACACCAGAGATTTGGGAAAATATCGGCATGGCATTAATTAATATAAATCCATGTCGATTTTAGACATGAAAAAAAGAACTGACAGACAATACAATTGAGTCGTTATGGTATTCAATTAGAATATAATAACAACGTTAATAATCGGCATGATATTCAACTAGAATACAATACCGAAAATAACAGTCGTATTGCATTCATCATCCACCCGTGCCAATTAATTGTTACTCTGTAACTGAAATTCCTGCTCTAATTGTTGATTTTTAACCTAATAAATAGAATTCAAATCAATCAGAATGCTAAAAAATCAAATGAATTCTCATCGCTTTGAAATTTGATGGAAGAAAAAAAGATGTCATAGATAGATTTTAGATTTGAAAAAGAGTTATTAAGAAGAAAAACGAGGATAATGAAAATGGGGACGATAGATTTCAAATTTTGTTTTAAACATTTAATTTTAAAAAATAAATAAAATAATGGGTGATTTAATATATTTATCACTCAGAACCTTTCCTTATGACAAAACCCAACCCCATTCAACCCTGAGTATCCCCCAATTTGCGGGAGTATCCCCAAATATGGGTTCTTTATTTACATTCCATTATGTCAGGTGAACATCCGATAAAAATAGGACAGTAGCATTGGAAATAATTTTTGTGCGAAAAATGTCAAACTTTTGTGTCTTTCTTATTTTGATATCTTTGACATTAATTAACATCAACTTATCGATAACTTTCTTTTTCTTGCATGGTATTAATTAACTCATGAGCGGTTTATGCTCGAACTACCCCTCCCCATTGTACGATGATAACTTTCCCATCATTACCTCGTTCGTGTATATGCAAACTAGCTTACCGCCTGACTGTTCGCCTCATGGGACGAGTCAAGAATTGACTAACCTTGGCTCTAGTCTTTCAAAAAAATTAATAATCGTATAAATAGCCTCCATTTTATCATATATTTTGTGTTTAGTCCAGAAAAAGTTAGCACTTAATCCATTAAAATCTTCACATTTCTATAAAAAAAAATCCCCCTTGAGTATTATTTTCTAGCTCCGCCCCTCCTTGCGGTTAAGGTGACGAATCTGGACATGGCCAGCTCCCTTAGTGTGACAGACTGTATGTACAAGGCCAGGCACCTATAAAACGTCCGAGAAAAGAAATAAAGCTCTATGCAGTTGCTAATAGTTTTTAATTATGTAGGAAGCAAAATAAAAACCTTAGGCTTGGGTTTAAAGGTTAATCCCTGACCACCTGTGTTTCATAATCTACAAAGAATGCTTAACCTCCTTTTTTTTTTTTTTTTTTTTAAATAATCTAAAAGCGACCGACTACTGTTGATCTAACTAGAGATGGAACCAAAAGAAGTTTTGATATATAAATAGGGAGGATACACTTACACTGTTCTATTCACATTATCTCACACTTTGGGAGATATTTTTATTAATAAAACTGTTAGAGCATAGCTCGGTTGAACTCACCAAGCGTTGGTATGTCAAGTTTGGTTGTCATATTTTAGTGACTCAAAACTCATCTAAAGTCGCTTGATTGTATACTAGAGTCAACTTCGTTTAGGTTAGAATAGAAATTCTAGGGTTATTGAGACATACAAGTATTACTACAAAGACCTGAAGAATGTGAAGAAGAAGCGAACTACAACGACAACATCATCCTTCCTCTTGAGGTTACTAATATTGACTTGAACTGTTTCATTCCTAACGTATCTTTCAAGTCGTGCTATATTGAAAACATAACCGCAAAGCTGTATATACTGTACATATTGTATGATACTCTAGTGATGTGACATGGTCATATTTGTATGATCATAGTATTAGGGAATTAGACTACGAAGTATAATGCTTATCTTTTGAACTTCGTAGATATGACATTGACATAATCTTGTATATAATGTTATGATTATGTGAATGGGTTATGGTGAAGATTTAATCATAGGAAACAATGTTTTACATTTGTTTAAAGGAAGTACATTCATGAACTTGTTTTATGAATCGAAAGGGAAATCGCTAGGCTTAATTGTACGTCTATTCATTGCATATCTTTGGATTACCAATATGTGTGAGATGGTAGAACCAATCGTAACTTTGTTATGTATCTTAGTATAACTAATCACAATGCCTGACTTATGATTTGGTATGACTAGTTTTTATTAATTAGTGTAACCGATCCTGAGTAATCACCATGAGATGGTATGATCGATATTTATAATTGGTGTGACCGATCCTAGTAATTGGTGTGACCGATCACAGAGAAGTTGTGTAATCGATCCTTATAATTGGTATAACCGGTCCTGGTGATTGGTGTAACCGATCCTGGTAACTGGTATGACCGATCACAAGCAATACCCTGAGTAATGGTAACTGGTCCTGGTAATTGATGTAACTGATCCTGATAATTGATGTAACCGGTCCTGGTAACTTGTGTGACCGATCACAAGTATTTCCATATTAAGGTATAACCGGTCCTAGTGATTGGTAGAACCGATTGATCCCATATATGTGATTTGATATTTGATCAATCACATAGTGATCTTGGAATACAGGTGAACCAATTCTAAACTTTTTTGGAAGTGTGGTATAACCGATTCCAAGAATGTAAATCCATGTAAATATGAATAAGGATTTACAGTGAAAAGATGTCAATATACTTTGAACATGTATAGTAACTCTTATCATTTATTGTTCAAAGATATTCCTTAGTACTCAAGGAGATCCTGTGCCAAAATATCTCTAGAGAATAAAAATTAGTAATGTGCATTTACTAATTGGAGATTTTCTATTGAGAGATTTCAAAATTTTTGGATTAGCATTCATTGGAATTAAGAAAATCGAATTTTGCTACTCATTGCATATCTTGAGAATATTTTCGGTTTTGGGAATTCCTTGGTGTCCAAACATCCTTAGTCTATAAATACCTAAGTTTTTGCATTTCTAGCAAACTATGCTAAGAGCCAGGCAAACTTCATATTTTTGTTGTTTCTGGTGGAGCCGTCTAATTGGAGAGGAAAGTATCCTAATTAGGTGAAATTTGTTACGACCGCTCGTTTAAAGTCTTCTGTGGGATCAAGAAGCTCTGCGAGTACCGTTGGTGGGAAACTAGATAATTGCAGTGTTATTAGTTTTCGATTGATTTGATTGACTAACGGTTGTTGAAACTTTTGAAAAAGCGGGGGTATAACAACCACACCTAATATTTCGCTTAGCAATCTGTATGGACTAACTCAAATATACTTTTAAGAGAATCAACTAGACAGTCAGATTCAATCTTAATAAAAAGTAAATCAAAGAATTATATCTCAATTTCTCGATTCAATCCACACTTAAACAAATAGGAATTTGCGAGCCTGATTGAATACAAGAGAAATAACTTGAACGGTACCAAAGACCAATGTTTAAGGATCAATCAATTTCAATCAACAACCAAAGGTTGGATTTACCAGTTGATTGATTCAACGCACAACCTGTGATATTTCAATTATATAATAAAATATAATGCGGAAAAGAAATAACACAGACACCAGAAGTTTTGTTAACGAGGAAACCGCAAATTCAGAAAAACACCGGGACATAGTCCAGATTTGAACACCACACTGTATTAAGCCGCTGCAGACTCTATCCTACTACAAAGCTAACTTCGGTCTGGACTGTAGTTGAACCCTAATCAATCTTACATTGATTCAAGGTACAGTTGTGTTCCTTACATCTCTGATCCCAGCAGGATACTACGCACTTGATTCCCTTAGCTGATCTTACCCACAACCAAGAGTTGCTACGACCCAAAGTCGAAGACTTGATAAACAAATCTGTCTCATACAGAAAAGTCTATTGAATAGATAAATTTGTCATCCATAGATAAACCTACGAGTTTTGTTCCGTCTTTTGATAAATCAAGGTGAATAGGAACCAATCGATAACCCGGACTTATATTCCCGAAGAACAGCCTAGAATTATCAATCACCTCATAATAATCTTAATCGATTAACGAAACAAGATATTGTGGAATCATAAACGATGAGACGAAGATGTTTGTGATTACTTTTCTATCTTTCCTATCGGAGATATCAATCTCAAGCCAATCTTACGATTGTACTCAACACGATAGAAACAACAAGATCAGATCACGCAACTACAGAGAAAATAGTTGGGTCTGGCTTCACAATCCCAATGAAGTCTTTAAGTTGTTAACCTACAGGGTTTCATGAAAAACCTTAGGTTAAAGGAGAATCGACTCTAGCTTATACAACTAGTATCACACAGGAGGTGTGGGGATTAGGTTTCCCAGTTGCTAGAGTTCTCCTTTATTTAGTCTCCAAATCAGGGTTTGCAATCTAAGTTACCTTGGTAACAAAGCATTCAATATTCAACGTTAGATGAAAACATTATTAGATTCAAGCTAATATCTTTCAACCGTTAGATCAAACTTAGATTGTTATACACAAATGAAATGTAACTTCATTTAGGTTTGAGTAACCGTACCTAAACGTGTACACCTAGTTGGTTCAACAATAGTTAACCAACGGTTATCCATAAGAGCACTTTCATATCAACCTTATTCATCTTCACCATAACTAGTTCAAGACTCAAATGAACTAGTTAGAGAGTTGTTCAATTGCTTAGATCTTATAGAAGTATACAAGACACAATTGAAGAAAAATCGATTTTTATTCACTCGAATCAATCCATGAACATTATAGTAACGGTTTGCAGAGATTGCATTCCTTATTATATAATTTTTTTGGTTCATGAACAAACCGATTTTAGAAAGTAACCTACTTAAGTATGCAAACGGGTATGCGTACTTAAGTAACCGGATTGAGTTTGTTTTTTACTTTCAAACTCCAGCAGAAATTCACGGACGTGAACTTTCCGCCAGTATGCGTACGGGTACACATACTTACCCGGATTTCCAACAACTGCCAGTACGCGTACGGGTACGCATACCTTGAGTTCCCGGTTTTGGACTTTTACACAAATGTGAGAACACACTATGTTTATATCCAAAGATGGTTACATGTTCTAAACTCTCATTTCAATCATTGAAACTTTCTTAGAGGGTGTTATATAGTAGTTATTCACAAACTATTTTTCATCAAAGCGATTTTCAAGTTATTGAAATAATCAACATGACTTTCGTCACTAGTAAAGATGAACTTGGCCAAAGTGAAAGCTTACCAATACATATTTCGAGGCATAAATAAGTGAGTTAAACTCGGCTCGAAATAGCACATGTGTATAAATGAAGTCTATATAGCAATACGACTTTTGTCTCAAAATAGGAGATAAAATAGATAGACTTTTGAGTGATAGATAAGTTCAAGTCTCCACTTACCTCTTTGTTGATAAAGTTACATAAGTTCCCTTGAGTATTTTCGTCTTCATTCGATGAACGTCGTGGAGTCTAAGGCTCAACTACACTTACTATCCTAATCCGAGACTTAGCTATAAGTAGACTAGAAATCAAGACTTATAGTTTTGGCAACTAAACTTGACAAACAAGCTTGAGATAGCAACGCTTGTGAGTTCGAACGAGCAATGCTCTAACAACTTTGATTGCACTTAGTTTGTTTATTCTTGAGAATCTTCTTTTCTGATATAAGATTCACTCAAACTAGATCGAAGTACCGACGGGATATTTAGAACTGTTTGTAAATCTAAAGACATCTTGTGATAATCCATTGTTAACAGACTTCGTTCTGTGTGTGATTGATCACAAGAGATTAAAGTGGTGTTGTGCAGGTGTTTATTTAAGATTAAAGAAGATTTGAAGACAAAAAATATTTCTTATTTGGTTCTCTTATCTTTGGGTGTGCACAAACCTTGATCGGCTGGGATCCAACTAGAATCGGATTTATTCGATTGATTAGTGGCGTAAGATCGGCATTCTCAATATATCTCTTTGAGATTTATTTTGGATTGAGTGCGAATCTAAACTTGACTACTTTGGTAGTTATTGGATAGATTGATCTAACCAGGCAAATAAGTTTATTAGATTAAACGGAAGAGCCTTTGCGTATGACTTGAGATATCTTTATCTTGAAAGAATCAAAAGAGTTGTTACCAAACAGATTTGTTGTTCCTTTACTGTTTGGAATACGATCCAAAGGAATTGTTCCAGTGCGTGTACTCATTGAAGACGGAAGCGCAGGGTTACTGAGGAAACTAAGTGCACTAGAGGTAGTTTCTTGGTCTCAACTATACGAAGTTGGTGTAGATTTTTTATAGCGGCCTAATTTTGAGAGTATTCAATTCTGGACTAGGTCCCGGGGTTTTTATGCATTTGCAGTTTTCCTCGTTAACAAAATCTTGCTGTGTGATTTACTTGTATTTTCTGCAATTATATTTGTTTATATAATTTAAAGTAAATTACATAAACGTTAACTCCATACATACTTGATAGTGATCCTATAAAGTTTGGTTAAGTCCGAACCTATTATCAAGTATCGCACTTTGGTTGTCGTATTGTCTCGTTCTCGTATCCATAGATAATCACACAAAGTGTGAATACCGATTTGTTGTATTATCTCGACTCATTCCATACATGATCACTTTTGGTAAGAGGACTTATAAAATATTGTGGTGTATTTGGGTACCCCCATCTTTTCAATTGGTATCAGAGAAGGCAAACACGAAAAGATCTAACAATCTGTTTTTGGTGCGATCCAACCTATGAGAATTGAATCTAATGGAAGATTCAGTTAACGTAATACAAGATACCAAGAGTTCTGAATTAACTCTTGATGACGAGAAAAACATTGATTCTTCGAATATAGAAACATCTCAGTCAAAAGAATTATACGAAAAAATTCTTTCGTGTTCAACCGAACTAATTCATGCATTAGAATATAAGATGTCCGCAAGCCAAGAATGATCAACTTGTTATTGATCTTGCCTCCTCAAAGGTTGAAAATGATTCTCAACATATACAGAATCTTGAGGACAAAGTAAGTGCTAGTCTTTCTCGAGCGAAACTTTTAGAGAAAGATCGTAATGCTTCTCTTGAAAAAGTATATTTGTAGGAAAGAAACTTGCTAAATCTTAAGCAAGGATTAACTCTCAACAAGTAAGTTTTTAAGAGAAAGAAGGTGTATATCTCTCTCGACAAAAACACCTTGAGGCCAATCTAACTGGAGCTCTTGATAAATTCAAGAAGCTAGAATAAGAAAATTTTCACTTGGAAAAACTCATTGATAGCTCAAATAATATAACCTCAATGTTAGAAGCAAGTAGAAATCATTCGTGATACACGAGGATTGGGCTATAAGGAAATAGATGCTTCAAATATTAGCAAAAAGGTAAACTTTGTTAAAGTTACAAATTCTTCTCAACCAGAGGCTTCCACTAATGTCAATGATGCTCCTATTTCTTGTAAAGAAGAAAAGCATGTCATGCCTAAGAATTTTGTTCAACCAGACTCGTCAAGTGCAACCATCAAAGAAAGCACTTCTGCTAATGTTAAGAAAGCAACAATGTTGAACAACGATAAGAAGAAGAAAACTCGTCGAGCTCCAATGCAAGCGGATCCACAAAAAGGTAATATTAAAACTCAGACTTCGTATGTTACAAAGCATTATTATTATTATTGTAGTAACAAAGGGCACTTGCAATGGGGATGCAAAGTTCGTAAGATGCAAGATGCATTTTCTTTTGTATCAAACAAATTGGCTAGGTTTTCTCCCCAAAAGAACTCAGATCGTTATTTTTCAAAGTTTAGGAAAAAGAATTATTATAACGATTTTTCAAGTTTTGTCTATCGCTCGACAAGGTCATCTCATAAAAGACCTGACTATAAGAGGAGAGATGACTTTGTAGATGCGAAGAAAAGATCTGATGTTCCTAATTGGAGAAAGGATGTTTCACAAAGTATCCAAAATGGCAATTGTCCTAATGGTATGAAGGAGAAAGCCACTCCTGCGAAACCCATCTCTAAATTGGTCCCGAAGTCCTTCGTAGCCAAAGAGGGACCAAAGGTTAGTCGCAAGAATGACACTCAATTGATTAATATTGAGAGACTTCTTGAAAGACTAAAGAAAGACATCTTGTTGTCTAAAGTCTCTTGTACGAATGAATATTGTGATATTGACACTCTTTATCGCAAGTCAAAGAAGAAAAACAAGCGATGGAACAAGAGAAAACAAACCAAGCAAGAGGTCAAGAATGATGATTCTGTCTTAGTCCTTTGTGACAAAGATGACATGGCTAAAATAAACACAACCTAGTTGTGTTGGAATGTGCATGCTCACCTTTGTGCTCAATCTTATGAAGGGTGAGGAAGCACATGAAATTGAGCACATGACCTCTCGGTTATTATATGACTAATTAACATCTTTTGGGAGATTTCTTTTCTTCTCTACTCATACCTTCTCTATCTATATTTTAGATTTTGATAGAAACGGTAATTTTGAGTTTATGATGTTGATTTCTACAGGTCATATATGTTTTTCTCTTGTTTTTACGATTAAAACGAGCCAAAAATCACTGAATTCGGACATTGTATGCAAAAGTTATTTCTAAAACAGTTTCGTGTTGGAATCATGTTGTCACCGGTCCTGTTGGTTGGTATGACCGGCCACAAGTAATCACTGTAACCGGTTCTAGTGATTGGTGTGATTGGTCCATACGAAGTAGTGTAAAACTGTTTTGCCCATAACTTCTTCGTCCGAACTCGGAATGACCTCGTTCTTTTTGCGTTGGTTTCATAATTCAATTTCCTACAAGATTGAGGTAATTGCAATACTTGATTTTCTATTGAATATTTTTGGTGTATTGCATTTGAGTTTATGAGATAAACCATTGTGTTTCAGTCTCATATATTGGCTCACTTCCTTATGGTTAGTGACTTTTGAGGATATCCGATCTTTGGATCATATATTCGTGATTGCTATATCAAAATCATAAGAAAGTTGTGATGTTGTAGCTCATATGTAAGTCACATATACTAGTGTTTGTTTATGTTCTATAAATTAAATATTTGGTATACATATGAGAACTCTCGGTTTATGGGATGTCTGATTTAGGTTTTCATAACCTTAATATTCGATCTCATATGATGTAACCCTTATGGTTTGTGTGGCTTTTTGATTTAGCGGGATTAAGTTCTAGCCCATGTTGGTAGGTGATATGATTTTTAATTGTTGTAGTAAATAAGATTCGAACTCTAAGACTTGTGAAAATTAAATTTAAA
>JAJJMB010017174.1:293180-322720 GCA_023531105.1 Papaver atlanticum
TCTGAAACCACTCTAAGTCACGAACCAAAAATATTCCAGTTGCTGCACTATACTTCCCGCCAAAAATAATAATTCAAACGAGGGAGAAGGTCATCCCTTATCCAACAGGTGGGGTGCGAATATCCGGAGGGTGCCCCTTATCCGTTGAGGTACCCCTTATCCAAATTGGGAGTCCGTTTAGCAATTGTCCCCCGGGGTGCCTTTAACAACTTTTCGAGACGAATTTTCCAAAAATGTTTATTGCCCAAAAATACCTACAAGCACACAAAACGCCATAATAAGTACAAAATCGAGTACCAACAATACAGAAAATTGAGGACAACGTAGACACAAAAATGTGTCTATCAGTAGGCTTTATCAAAG
Source organism: Papaver atlanticum (assembly GCA_023531105.1). Lineage (NCBI taxonomy): Eukaryota > Viridiplantae > Streptophyta > Magnoliopsida > Ranunculales > Papaveraceae > Papaver > Papaver atlanticum. The sequence continues at coordinate 293,544 of JAJJMB010017174.1, forward strand.
GATCATAAGGTGTTCCGATTGAAACTCATATGTGAAAAGTCACAATATGTTGAATCAATTTATGTTTACATAAGTTGTGTTTAGCATAAACATATGTGTTTCGGGTTTTCAACTTTTGCTATCGGCACGCTTTAGTTAAAACCGTTTCAACCTTTCTCTGGTAAAGGTTGCTTTTGTTGTGGTTCTTTTGTTCTTGCGAGAGGATGACATCATACTGAGGGAGAGTTCTTACTTGAACTTGTGCTTAATGATATATCTTTCTGGGGAGAAGAGGCTGTGGAATCTGAGGTAACGAGTTTGTTAGTTAATCGTTTTTATGTTTAAGAAAAGCCTGTTTATATTGCATATATTTTGCTTTTGCTTAACAAAAATTTTGTACAATTGATATTCCATTATTGTGTATGGATGTGTGTGTGTGTGTGTATGATTCAATTGTTTCCGATTAAGAAAACTGTTTCAATTTATTTGGCTTATTGTTCGGTATCTTCTTTATTGTTCGGTATCAAGTGTTTTTGCTTAACGAAATTCGGTGCAATTGCGGTGCTATAATGTCTATGTTTGTTTCAATTGCTCCCGGTTAAGAAAATAATTGTGCAAGTCAATTTAATTTGGTTTGTATGTATTGTTTATGGCTTAACGAAATACATGATCATTTGTTTAGTCCAAATAGATTCCGGATAAGAGAAACTAAGTTAATTCTGATCTTAGTTAGACTTATCAAATTGGAGGATTCGGTTATTCAAGTCTAACCGAATGCCTTTACAAGAAAAACTAGTTAACTAACCTAGTGTTTTTCTTGTCTTAAGAGAAAGGTCTAAGTTATTGTCTGAATAATTAGAGCCTGATGAGAAAAATAAAGTTAATTCTGATCTTTATTTTGGTCTTATCGAAATAAGAGATTGTGCATATGCAGTCGGGTTTAACAAGGGAATTATGTTTCTTAGTCGATTTTTTAGATTATTAGGGAAAATTGCTTCGGGCAATTGTTTTCTTGATAACATATTAAAACTAAAATTACTTGTAGTTTCGGTTTTAATATTGGTTATCTAAAGTGGTATGTGAAACCTTCGTGCTAAACTCTTATAGGTTGTTTACAAGTCTTTTAGTTTTGTAAGATCCTTTCGGTTTGTCCATTATTTGCTCGAACCTTTGTCATTTTGTGACAAAAGGGGGAGAAATATATGGAGTAAACAAGTGATTTGCAATCACTAATGAAAGGACAATTGTGCTTAAACGTTATATCTAACGAAAGAGTAAAGCATTGACTAAGGGGCAGAAACATATCATACTGCTGTGTAGTAATTCTGACTACAAAAGAGGAATAACAAAGACGTTCGAATTGAATATCTACCTAGCTTACCTTTAGGGGGAGTATAAGCTTTGTTATTCAAATGTCAACAACGGCATTTATTGATTGCATATATGCAGGTTATTGTGCTGTTGAAACTTGGAATCAAGCGTATGTAAAATGAATTCTTGTAATTTGTTTATCCATATGTAAAAAGAGTTTTGTCACTAAAATTGACAAAAGGGGAGATTGTTAGAGCATAGCTCGGTTGAACTCACCAAGCATTGGTATGTCAAGTTTGGTTGTCATATTTTAATGACTCAAAACTCATCTAAAGTCGCTTGATTGTATACTAGGGTCAACTTCGTTTAGGTTAGACTAGAAAGTCTAGGAATGTTGAGACATATAAGTATTACTCCGAAGACCTGAAGAATGTGAAGAAGAAGCGAACTACAACGACAACATCATCCTTTCTCTTGAGGTTAGTAATATTGACTTGAACTGTTTCATTCCTAACGTATCTTACAAGTCGTGCTATATTGAAAACATAACTGCGAAGATGTATATACTGTACATATTGTATGATACTCTAGTGATGTTACATGGTCATATTTGTATGATCATATGATATGTACACATGTTTTGGGCGGTTTGGGTAGTTTGTGTTTTCAGTTATGGGTTTGGCTATATATATATGCCATTGTGTAACAAACATAATTTATCTGTGAAAATGGTGATATCCTAGATCAATGGCTTATTATCTGATTTCCTTCTCTGATTTTATGATTCGTCTTGCTTCTAATCTGATATTTTGTCCCTTCTCTTCTAATGGTTTCACTCTAATTTCACCCTGTTCACTGAATGATATGTTTGCACATATCAAAGGTACCAGAGCCATTCGATCTTGTCGGACGGTTTATCCTAATTATCTTTATCAATTCTAAATAAATAGTAGGCAAATAAAAAGAAATGTTATTGTTTCTGAAGTGGTTTGCGGATCATGGAATCAAGTATTTGAAAAAGTCTGGATCACTAACAGTAGATTCTTTGATCAAATATGAACAAGTTATTTGGATTCACTTTAGAGTCACTGGTGGGCAAGGGAGTTTACTACCAGGGACATGCATATATGAAGCCATTGTTAAGCAGTAACAAAAGAAGTGTTTTGTTGTGGTCGTATCTAGTTTGAGTAAATCTTATATCAGAAGAGAAGATTATCAAGCATAAACAAACTAGGTGAAATCAAAGTTTAAACAACGGTTAGTCAATCAAATCAATCGAAAACTAATAACACTACAATTATCTAGTTTCCCACCAACGGTACTCGTAGAGCTTCTTGATCCCACAAATGTCTTTAAACAAGCGGTTGTAAGAGATTTCACCTAATTAGGATACTTTCCTCTCCGAATAGACGGCTCCACCAGAAACAACAACAAATGAAGTTTGTCTGGCTCTTAGGATAGTTTGCTAGAAATGCAAACTTAGGTATTTATAAACCAAGGATTTTTAGACACCAAGGAATTTCCAAAACCGAAAGTATTCTCAAGATATGCAATGAATGCCAAATTCGGTTTTCCTAATTCCAATAAATGCTTGTACAATATTTCTGAAATCTTTCAACTGAAAATCTCCAATTAGTAAATGCACATTACTAATTTTTATTCTCTAGAGCTATGCATTAATTGCTGGTAATTAAAGCATATAAAACCAAAAACCTTAATTAAAATATTATTAATTTATTTCGGCATAGGATCGCCTTGAGTACCAAGGGATATATTTGAATAATAAATGATAAGAGTTACTGCTTGTGTTCAAAGTATGTTGACATCTTTTCACTGTAAATCCTTATTTCATATTTGCATGGATTTGCATTCTTGGAATCGGTTATACCACACTTCCAAATAAGTTTAGAATTGGTTTGCCTATATTCCAAGACTACTATGTGATTGATCAAATGCAAAATCACATATATGGGTTCGGATCGGTTATACCAATCACTAGGATCGGTTATACCTAAATATGGAATTAGTTGTGATCGGTCACACCAGTCACTAGGATCGGTTACACTAGTTACAAGGATCGGTTCCATATACACATGGTATCTACTTGTGATTGGTCACACCAGTTACCAGGACCAGTTACACCAATTACAAGGATCGGTCAAACAACACTTATGATCGGTCACACCAATTACTAGGATCGGTCACACCAATTACAAGGATCGATCATACCATCACATGGTGATTACTTAGGATTGGTTACACCAATTATCAAAACCAGTCATACCAAATCATAAGTCTAGGAATTGTGATTAGTTATACCTAGATACATAGCTTGAGTGAAGATCGGTTCTACCATCTCACACATTGGTCATCCAAATATTGTAATGAATAGCCAGACAAATAATCCTATTGATTTCCATTTCGATTCACGAAATAAGTTCATGAATGTTCTTCCTTTAAACAAATGTAAAACATTATTTCCTAAGAAGAAATCTTCACCATAACCCATTCACATAATCCTAACACTATATACAAGATTATGTCGATGTCATATCTACGAAGTTCAAAAGATAAGCGTTATACTTCGTAGTCTAATTCCTTAATACCATGATCATACTATTATGATCATGTCACATCACTAGAGTATTATAGCACGACTTGAAAGATGCGTTAGGAATGAAACAGTTCAAGTCAATATTACTAACCTCAAGTGGAAGGATGATGTCGTCGTTGTAGTTCGTCACTTATTCACATTCTTCAGGTCTTCGGAGTAATACTTGTATGTCTCAACATTCCTAGACTTTCTAGTCTAACCTAAACGAAGTTGACTCTAATATTTAATCAAGCGACTCTAGATGAGTTTTGATACTAAAATATGACAACCAAACTTGACATACCAACGCTTGGTGAGTTCAACCGAGCAATGCTCTAACAATATAATTTGCCAAATAAGATGCTCAACGGTCCTCAAAAATATTAGTTATATGAATTAATTTTTGGATCAATTGAAAATTGCCAATGCAAATGATTGTATCACTTGGGAATGTTTCAAAAATCATAAGAGAGAAATATGAACTTACTGATATTTCTACTCGGGGTAGGTTGGCGAAACAGTTTGCAAACCATAGATATCTAAGTTACAGAAATACAGGAAGGTTGGCGAACCAGTTCGCAAACCGCAAGTTCGATTGGGTACAGTTCACGAACCCAGTTGGCGAACCGTGGTAAACTGAATTTTAAGTTGGATAAATAGGCTAGCAGTTGACGACCCAGTTCACGAACTGTGGTCAACTGAGTTCGGTAGTCTAGTAGGTTTGGCGAACCCGGTTCACGAACCGTAGCACCCCGACTCGTGAACAAGCCCTGCGGTTCACGAACCTCTATACCAACTATCCTGACAATGTTTACCAGATGCTTAAAACTTATTATTTTAATACTTTTAGCATTGCTAGAACTCTCTTAAACACTTCTAAGACTTCATTGATCTCTTAAACACTTATGTGTGTGTATCATGATTAATTTATAAGTTATTTAAATGAGCATCAAATAACTTTTAGTTCTTTGGATAACTTGCCAAACTGAACAATCATTATACACGATTCCGTTACCGAACCTATGTGCATACTCTTCTATTGTATTTTGAAAACCTAAAGTATTTTCTTGATTATCAAGTTATCTTAGATTGAATTCTAAGTAACCCCTGGTCTTTGAAAACTATGAATAGAGATGATCTTTCAATCCCTGACACTTTGTGTCCTAGTTGATTCTAAAGTCGTCCTCTATTGACATAGGTTTCTTTTGTGGAACATTATTAGCTCTACGACAAAAATACTTCACTTTCGAGATTCGTGAAGCCAAGTCCGACTATATTTACATTGATAGTTCGTGAATCCTGATCTTTCTTTTCTGTTATCGAGGCTTTCGTAATCTCTTTCATGCAAGATAGATAGTAATCGCAAAGTTATCTTCATCTCATACTTTGTGATTCCTCAAGATAGATATCGGAAAACTGATCTTAGTTGATCTTTCGAAGATTGTTCTTGGGAGGTGGTTAAGAATCTAGGCTGCTCTTCAGGAGTCGTAAGTTCCAGATTTGTGAGGTTTGCTAGCTTTGTTTATTGCAAACAGATTTCTACACCTTGATCTTTGATCTAAATGGAAATAAAATAGGTTTATCTGTTAGAGGCAGATTGGTATCAAAAGTCTTCACTTTGGCTGAAGCAACTCTTAGGCTGTAAAGGACGTCATCTAAGAAATCAAGTGCATAGAACCTTACGAGGTTCAAGAGACATAAGGAGCGTGACTGTAACTGAATCGCTTAGAGGGTGGATCGGTCTCAACTACATTCCAGTCCGAAGTCTGATAGTAGGATAGTGTCTGTGGTGGCTTAATGTACAATGTGGTGTTAAAGCTGGACGAGGTCCGGGGTGTTTCCAGGTATTGCGGTTTCCTTGTTAACAAAATTTCTGTTGTCTTATGTTTTTCCTTTTCCGCATTATATTGTTTATCTTTATAATTTTATTACACAGGTTTGTACGTATTCAATCTAAGTAGATACGTTCGTTTAATTGTAATCAATTACGAGACTTGTTTCTTGTAGAATTCGTATCTTGAAAGATAAATAACAAGTTTAATCACCTGGCAGAATTCCGATTAGATTATTTGGATACGACTAGATTGATCTTGGATATTGATTTTTGAGATCGTCCAAGTACTCTGCTTAACAATCAGGTTCATGGACTCTAAGTCTATATACATACTGATTGAGTAAAGGTTGAGATATAAACTCCATATACATATTGTCAAGGAGCATTCAGTTGGTCTACTTGCTATTGTATTAAGTATTGTCTATACATGTTGTCGAACGAAAAAGTTGGGTGTATTTGGTATCCCCTGCATTTTCACTCTCTATCAGAGACTCTTCGTCTGCAACAATCTGCAACTAAGAACTTTGATCTCATATCTTTCGGATCTCCTCCTTAGACCAAACTTACATCTCCCTATAGGCCGAAGCATCCCTTGAATGAGCATTTTCTTGGTTTAGGGAAGTTCTATTCGTAATTAGCCTCCCGTCCTCACATTAGTCTCAATCATGTTACCCATCTAACCCTCTCCAATTTTTTTCACGTCTACAACAAGATAATGAATTATATAGACACAATACATCCTCTGGGAAAGTAATATATGTTAATTTGTTCACTCCTCCTAATGAATTTATTAGACTGAACGTATATGAGATTTTAATAGAGCGGAGAAATGCAGGCAGTGCTTGAGTCTTGGTCAAGGATAACGAGAGTTGCATGATTTCTTTTAACAAACATATTTCTATCAATAACAACAATGTTGTAGAGCATTAGGCTATCAGATACGCTTTAAAGCTAGCTTTAGATTTTGGTGTCAGAAAACTAAAATTCGAAAGTGACTCTCAATTAATTGTGAATCTGCATAATTGATAATCAAATAATGCTTGGTTTTGTGAAGTATTATTTAATGATATTTGGTATGTTTCTTCCTTTTTGATAGAATTAGATTTAAGCTTCAGTACAGAAAAGGTAACTCAATGGCTGATACTGTGGCTAAAAAAACTGTGAATCATGGAATTAAGGATGTTTGGATGCACAAATATGATTTTGTATATCTTTTTATGGCAGTAAATATAATGGGGAGAGCCTTCTAAACATACAAGCCTCAAGTATTTCCTTTTAATATATTCCCCCTACCAAGAATAATAAAAAAGTAATAAATTTTTCTCTACTCTTATTCCGATTACCACAGGCATGATAATTGCGCTCCTCCAAAGTTCCCACTCTGATGCATAAGTATCAAAGCACATACAGGTTTCCTTTTTTTCCAGTTGGACCTCAAATTAAAAATTGAAATAATGTCTCTCTCAAACACCAACTGCACTATCATAGTCTTCGTGAAATTAGATCATATGCACCAAAAGAGTGTATAATGTGTCATGTCCCATAACTGTAAGGCTCACTATCTTATTGTTGTGCTTATGGGGCACCCATGTATAAGGGCACCCCACCGTAGGAAGTTAGAGTATGACGTGCGGCTGGCACATGTGCCTTTGTGTAATGCCCTAATATTGTAGAGACTCTTCTCTTTTCAGTTTATCGAATTGAATCTGTGTTTTTGTTCTTCTGTTTCTTTTGGGTTTATCCCTTCAATCTTATAGAGTAGATCTTGTAGATTGAGTTAATTCTCATTTGTAGTGTAGATCACTACAAGTGGTATTAGAGACGGTCTTTCCTTGGAGAGATCATGGCTGACGGTACTAGGTTGAAACAATTGGATGATCTTACGAGGAAATTGAGTTTGGAATTTAAGGAATTGGGTACTGAAGTTCAATCCCTTAAATCTGTTAAAGGAGATATGAAGACGATGCGAGACGACATTGATAATCAGTTGAAGCTTCTTCGTACTGACCAGTTAGCACCATTTCCAGTGTTACTTCTATGGATCATAAATTGCAACTCTTACTTGATCGATCTGAGTTTTTTCATGACAATCACTAGGAATGGGAAGTTAATCATACCATGAATCATGAGGTTGGTGTGGGTTATAGATAGATTCATAATCACCAAGTCATCCCAAACCATCAGACGGGTGAAGGGATATTTCCCAATTACAGGCTAAAGGTGGATTTTCCTCGTTATAATGGCGTTAACCCTAGAGCTTGGATTCGAAAATGCAAGAAGTACTTCTTCCTACATCAGGTGAGTGATGAAAATAAGGTGCACATAACTACTCTTTCCTTGGATGACAAAGCAGATGTGTGGTTCCATGACTATCAAGAAGGTAAGGTTGTTATTTATTGGGATGATTTTATTATAGATGTTTGTACTAGGTTTCAATAATTAGGTCACGATAGTGTTGTAGGAGAATTTAACAAGTTGGATCAAACTAGTAGAGTTTTGGAATATCAAGAACAATTTGAAGAACTTAAAGCATTGATGTTAGCTAAGAATTAGTCTATTAGTGAAGATTATTTCATTCAATGTTTTATTGGTGGGCTAAAAGAAAACTTGAGAATGGTTGTCCAATTTTTTACCCCTATTACATTACATCAAGCTATATTCTTGGCTAGAAGACAAGAGTTTATTATGGACAAGGCTACTCAATCTCAACCAAAGTTTGCAAACAGATTTGCTTATGGGGGTAAGACTTTGCCCACCTCAACTAAGGCCTCTACTCTGACACCATTGGTCACTTCCCCAACTGTTACTAGCCCTACTACAAGCCCAAAAGTGCCACATGTGAAGAAACTAACTTATGCAGAACTGAGAGCGAAAAGGGAGAAGGGACTATGTTATAACTGCGATAAATTGTATACCAGAGGACATAAATGTACTAAGAAACAATTATACATGATAGTGGGTGATGATGAGGAAGGCCTTCATTATGCAGAAGTGGGAGAAGGATCCGGTCTAACTATTGTAGAATTGGAAGAAGACATGGAGATCCCAGTCAATGATTTGGCTGGTAATATTTATCACACCACTATTAAGATTAAAGACATAGTGAAGACACAATGACTGACTATTCTAGTGGACAGTGGTAGCACCCATAGTTTTCTTTATACATCAGCTGTAAAACTCAGTGGCACCACTATCATTCCTACTCAGACATTACAAGTTACAGTGGTAGATGGGAATAAACTGTTGAGTCAAGCTAAGTGTACTGGATTTACATGGGTAATGCAAGGACATACATTCTCTCATGATTTACATCTCTTAGAATTGGGTGGCTGTGATATGGTTCTTGGGGTGGACTGGATGCGCGAGTTAAGTCCAATGCTATTTGATTTCAAGAAACTGACTATTACATTTCAACACAAGGTCAAGGATATAGAGTTAGTTGGTCACACAGAGACAACTAATGTTTCTCTCACGACTAGTAAGTCATTTCTGAAGATGAAGATGATTAAAAAGGGTGAACCTGCCTTGCTGGGTCAGCAGTTTTTTATCTCTTAAACGGCCCCTTCAAATGACATTGCTGCTCCTATTGCTGAAATCTTGGATCAGTTTTCTCCGGTCTTTCAACTGCCAACTTCACTTCCTCCACAAAGGGAAAATGATCACCATATTACCATTGTTACCTAACTCAGTCCCACCAAATCAGAGACCCTACCGTGTTCCATTTGTGCAGAAGTCAGTTCTTGAGAAACTAGTGTAAGAGATGCTCACAGCTGGGGTTATCCAACCTAGCCACAGTCCGTTTTCTTTTCCGGTGTTGTTGGTCAAGAAAAAGGATGGTGACTGGCGTTTCTGCTTGGACTACCGTAAGCTGAACTCCATGACCATCAAAGATAAGTACCCTATTCCCATTATTGATGAGTTGCTTGCAGAGCTTCGTATCTCTAAATTTTTCTAAATTATACCTTTGCTCTGGATACCACCAGATTTTAGTCCACCCTCCAGACATATAAAAAACTGATTTTCGTACACATCATGGTCATTTTGAGTTTCGTGTTATGCCTTTTGCGCTCACTAATGCCCCAACAACATTTCAATCACTCATGAATGATATCTTCAAACCCTATCTTAGAAAGTTCATCCTTGTTTTCTTCGATGATATATTGATTTATAGTCCTGACTTAACATCACATTGTACTCACCTTCGTATTGCACTGTCTACTCTACAATAACATTCACTCTTCGTCAAGCATAGTAAATGTTGTTTTGGACAGCCTCAGGTTGAATATCTAGGTCATATCATTAGTCATGCAGGGGTCACTGCCGACCCTGCAAAAATTGAATGTATGTTAAAGTGGCCTAGACCCACAACTCTCAAAGGTCTGCGTGGTTTCCTAGGTTTGACAGGATACTAGCGCAAGTTTGTACAGAATTATGGCCTCATTTGTCAACCACTCACGACACTATTAAATAAGAATAGTTTCACTTTGTTTGTAGCAACGGAATTAGACTTTACACAATTGAAAAAAGTAATTACTACAACCCTAGTCCTCATTTTACCTGACTTCACCAAAGAATTTGAAGTAGAAACGGATGCTAGTGACAGTGGTGTGGGTGCAGTTCTCATGCAACTGGGGAGACCCATTGCATTTTTTAACAAATCCTTAACAACTTATGAAAAGGAGCTATTGGGTATTGTTATGGCTGTTAACCATTGGCGCACTTTTTTATTAGGTTCTCATTTCAAAAAATTTACAGACCATCAAAGTATTAAATACTTTATGGATCAGAGGCTTCATACTTTATTTCAACAAAAATGGCTAACCAAATTACTTGGATTTGATTATACATTGTATTACAAGAAGGGAGCAGATAATCGAGTGGCTGATGCTCTCTCAAGGGATTCTTGTTCTTCACTCACTACGGCTCAACCACAGTGGCTCGTAGAAATTCAATCCAGTTATGCAGCTGACAAAGTAGCTCAAGGGTTAATTCCAAAGCTTATGCTATCTCCAATAAATCCTGATGGTTACACCTACTCACAAGGCATTCTCAAACTACACGTCTGAATTTATGTTGGTTCAACTGGTGATGCTCGTCAGCAAATCATAACAGCTCTACACTCATCTGATTTGGGTGGGCACTCCTGATAGACGCATTATTGTGTATAATATGTCTCAATTGTATATATTGTTAGTGTTCGATTTTGTATTTATTTTGTTATTTTATGTCTTTGTAGGTATTTTTAGAGAAATAAGCTCTTGCAGCGAAATTGGCTCGAAAAGTGGTGTTTCACACCCCAGGATAGAGTACTAAATGCACCCTAGAAATGCACCGGAAGCACCCCAAAAATGTGTCGGAGGAACCCCGGAAAAATTACTATCTACGCCCAAAAATTACTATTTGCACCCCATACGACAAGTGCTAAAGGGACACCCGTGCAGGATTAGGGGGAGGACATCTTCTTCTCAAATTCAAAAAATGAATTTTGGCGGGAAAATATTTTCATTAACAGCAGAATTTCGATCGAATGTTTGGACGTGATTTAGTGAGATTTAATCCCTGAAACTTAGTGGGTAGACGTGATATGACTATAGAAAGCTAGTATGGGTGATTTTATCGATCAAATTTGGCTGGATAACTTGGTTTAATCCAAACAGGGAGTTGGAGGAAAAACATGAGCTTACACGAGTTATGAGAAATTTAAACGTGTACTGCACGTGCTTGGAAGACTTAATCGATATTCTGGAGCGTGAAGAAGGTATAGAAGGAAAGAAATACAGCTGCATGCGCGTGGAAGATCAAAAAATGGAAATTTTGGCCGTGGAGAATAATATTGATAAATGAAAATTATTTGGGAGATATGGCCTGATTAAATGAGGATTAGGAGTATAAATAGATTGCTCCAGGTACAAGGACGAGGTGTCGAGAGGAGAGCTCAGGAGGCGTGAATCAAGAGTTTTCAGAACTCTGTTGTTGTTGTTGCTGCTGCTCGTGAAGAACAGGGAAACAGCGACGGTTTCTTCATCCGTCGTAACGGTTTTTTCAACTGGTTGTAACAGTTGCTTTAACTGGTTTGCAACATTTATCTTCATTGGAACAGTTTCTTCATCCTCTTCTGCAACATTTATCTTCAGATTTGTAACGATTATCTTCATCATAACAGTTAAGAGTTGAAACAGTCGGTCTGTAACGCACTTGTGATGTTGCAGATTTTCTGTTTCATTATTTTCTCTTCTTGTAAACACTTTTTGAGCCATGAATACATATTTTGAGTGTGTTTTCGACATGATGAGTTAAACCCCAACACTGGGACGACGGAGGAGGCCGAACTTCATACATGGGTAAATTTATTTTATTCTTTTTTATGACTTTTGCACTAATATTAATTGAAATATGATTTTGATTAATTAGTTATTATTTTATTAGGTGGGTCATGCTTGCTTAGATGTTTGATGTCCCATGCTTACGATTTATAACTAATGTTTTTAGAATCTACCTTGGCAAAAATAAGAGTCCATGTTTACATTTCTTGAGCTAAAATTGTTGAGAATAAATAATTGAACCTTATGTTATGAAGATTGGCCGAATTCTTAGTTCCAGTACCTCTTGCACCATTTGTAATATTATTGTATATTTTTATTAAATTTAAAAACTCGAATCTTCACAAGTCTTAGAGTTCGAATCCTATTTACCACTACTACAACAAAGTTGAAAATCACATCAACTCTGGAATACAAGCTTGTTACCAAAAGGCTAAGTCCTATTTTCAGTGGGTGGGTATGAAGAAGGATTTAATCCAGTTTATCCAAGAATATGAGGTGTGTCAGCAAAACAAGGTTGAACACACTCTACCAGCCGGCCTCCTTCAGCCATTGCTTGTACCTGAGCAAGCTTGAAAGCATTTGATCATGAATTTCCTCACGGGTATTCTGAAGTCAGAGGGCAGGGAGGTAATTTTAGTTATTGTTGATCGTTTACTAAGTATAGTCATTTTGCTGCGTTAAGCTATCCATATCAGTTGCCCGAGTATTCATTGAATCTATTTTCAAGCTCCACGGAGTCCCAACAACAATAGTTTCAGACAAAGATGCTGTGTTTTTGAGTACATTCTGGCGAGAGCTGTTCAAAGCTGTAGGCACTTCTTTACACCTAAGTACCTTATATCATCCGCAGACAGATGGTCAGACTGAACGTATTAATGCCTGTTTGGAATCATATTTACGCTGTATGTGCAGTTATAAACCTTTTAAGTGGGTTTCTTGGCTCTCACTGGCTGAATGGTGATTTAATACCACATATCACTCAGGGCTCCGAATGACAGTATTCAAAGCCTTATACGAGTATGATCCACCTCAGTTTGGCTTACATTCTGCTGCTACCATATCAAACTCCACTGTTAAAGACTACTTACACCAGCATAAGGTATTCACTGAAGTGTTACAGCATAATTTACTTGAATCTCAGCACCGCATCAAGCAACAGGCTGATAAGAAGAGAGTCGAAAGGGTTTTTTTCTGTTGGAGATTGGGTCTACATGCGTTTGCAGCCATATAGGCAATCTTCAGTGCAGCTGTGTAAGAATCTCAAACTCTCTGCTAATTTTTTTGGTCCTTACCATGTGTTAGAACGTATTGGACAGGTAGCCTACAGACTCCAACTACCTCTTACTTCCCGTATACATCCTATTTTTCATGTCTCGCAAATTAAAGAAGAAGGTTGGCCAGGGTATCTTACTACAGACAAGCTTACCCTCCTTGGATAAGCATGGCTTAATGAAGGTTAAACTAGTGGAAGTGATCGATTCTCGTGTGATTCTCAAGGGTCGTCAACAGATTCCACAAGTGCTTGTGCAATGGTCTCATGCTGCGAAAGACGACTACTGTTGGGAAGATACAACCATTCTTACAGCCAAGTTTCTTAAGTTTATCATTGATGACAAGGATAATCTGTAGGGATGGGCATTTGTCATGTCCCATAACTGTAAGCTCACCATCTTATTGTTGTGCTTATGGGGCACCCATGTATAAGGGCACCCCAATGTAGGTAGTTAGAGCATCACGTGCGGCTGGCACATGTGCCTTTGTGTAATGCCATAATATTGTAGAGACTCTTTTGTTTTTAGTTTATCGAATTGAATCTTATTTTTGTTCTTCTGTTTCTTTTGGGTTTATCCCTTCGATCTTACAGAGTGGATCCTGTAAATTAATCTTATTCTCATTTGTAGTGTAGATCGCTACATAATGACACAACAAATTATCCACTTTTTAGTTTGATGTAGTTTATTTTATTTTTTATCGATAAATTATGTAATGTTGTCAAAATTATCAAATTATGTACTATAACTTCCGAGTTTAGAATTCTCTATCCTTTCCGAGTTTTGAGGAGCTCTATGTTAATGGCGATTTCTTTCAAGAAATCAGCCTCCTCTTAGTTTTAATCCTTTGAGATTGATTCAGTTTAGGAGTGTGCTCTACTGAACTTCTCCACTGTCCAAGGACGAATCTATGATCCTTCCCCTTGGGGCCGAGATTTATTGTGAGTAGAATTCTTCGTCGCTTTTAGTTTTTTTTTGTCATGAAGGTAACACAAATTGCTCCTTTATTTTTTCGTTTGAAATCATTTTCTTTTGCTTTGAAATTCTCGGGATTAAAATATATTGAGAAGTTCAAAGATATATCTACTAAGATTGTTCTTCCTAGACTTGCTCTGCCATGGTTTTCTTCCATATTAATGACAGTTTTTTATGGAGACTTTGGAGTGGGCAAAATTTGGTCTAAGAGATTCAACAATATAGTCATACAGATCCAATGGTTGTAGAATTCTTTTGGGGGTTTTCTTAGAGTAGATGAAATTTATGTTTCTTCTAACCATTAGAATTCCATTTGTATTCCCGATGGTATTAACAGAGTATTTTGGAAGAAATTCTGGGATGCATTGAATCCCAAGGTCACTACTACAAAGCCAAAATTATAACTAAAGAATGTTGTGAGTTTTTCTCCTTTGAATTCTAATGCACAGGAAAAGACTTTGAATATGAAGAATTCTTATTATCTTGCTTTGGCTGTGAGTATCCAAAATACTCATGCAGGTTAGAATCGAATAGAAAAAGGTTTAAAGAAAACTATGTAGTATCAATAACAATCCGGCTTTCTTTTATGCACCCTCCAAGTTGGATTTTGATCATTTTATATAAGACAAAGTTTTATATTTGGGTAAATTTTCAGTTTCTGTTAGACAATGGAGGGTGGAGGATGCTTATATTAGTAGAGATTAGGCACACTGAATAGGTATTAGAGGATTTCCTTTTCATTTCTGGAATTCACATTCGTTTAATGACATTTGTATTTCTTGGGTAAAATCCGTGGATATCCATTATACTTCTAGTTGTTTCTCTAAACTTAATAGTTGCAAAATCAAAGTTGAGACCAATCTAGGTGATCTTCCAGCTGTATTGTTTTACAAGGGTGTTTGGTTAAGCATTGAATGGATTCAAGTTCTACTTTGTCTCGTAATTAATTAAATAAGGCCATGCATGCGAAATGGTTGTGAGAAACGTGTGTTATGGAGAAGAATTATAGCTCAAAAGTTTGGTGGAGTACCTGAAGCGTTATTTCCTAATCATTCCGATAGAACTATTGATCGGAGTCTTTGGATGGGTAATCTTAATGCAAGGGACTTCATCAAATCTTTGATTATAAGGGGTGCTAGAATTTATTTTTGGGATGACATATGGATAGATGAACAGTCGTTAAGGGTGAGATTTCCTTCGTTATTCAAAATTTCCAAAGGTAAAAAACTCAATGGGAAGGAGATGGTCTCAGTTCAAGGAGCATGTAATCTACAGTTCATCATAGCTTTAAATGAAATAGAATTGCAGGAAGTGATTCAGTTGCTGAAGTTGATAGGAGACCCTAATTCGACTCTCGATATGGCTGCTAATGATGATAGAAAGTGGAGGTATGTCAATGGTAAATGATTTTGGGTGGCTTCTGCTTACTCGGCGCTTGAAACTGAAGGTTTTATCTTGTTCCCAGATAAACAATTTTGGAATCCTAAGGTACCTCTAAAATTCTCGTTTTTGGTTTGGACATTATGTTATAATGGAGCTCCCACTTTGGATCAACTTTAAAATACATGCATGATCCAAAATGCTAATTGTTTGTTGTGTGCTGTTCATGAAGAAACTAATGCTCACTTATCTTTATACTGCAAAATAACTTGTGATGTTTGGTCTTATTTTATGAGTAGTTTTGGAATCAGATGGGTTTTTGACAGTGACATTAGGAAAATTTTGTGGGAGTGGAAAAATAAGAAAACTAAGAGGCTGAAATGTTTGTGGGGGTATTTGTCGTTTGCCATTTGGTAGAGTATGTGGAGGAGCATATTATATCATAACTTGTGTAAACCTGTTTATCAGATTATTTTGGAGGTCAAATCATTGTTATTCAATTGGACACTGTATACAAATATTTTTTAGGGAATCTCGCTATCCACTCTTTTATGTAATTGGGACGCTGTAATATACACGAACCATGTAATTTATTTTTGGTTCCTTTATCACTGCTTTGGTGATGTAGAACCTTTTCTAATAAAATTTGCTCTTTTCCGTAATAATAAAATAAAAAATTTATTCGAGAAACCGCAAGGCAAGCTCGATGACCAGAAACCGCATGAGACCGCAAGCCAAGCCAAGCTCGGTGAACAAGTGCTACCTAATTGTTAAACCAAGGAAGCTGTAATTCTTATACACAACCAAGGATATATGTGCCATTATGGTAAGAGAAAGACTAGATAACTGAAAGTGAGTAGTACTGGTAGAGAGAGTGGGGAAGGTGAAAGGTGTGTTTTCACCTTTTTTTTCTTCTTAATTTTTATTTCCCTAATAATTTAATTTGTTTCTTTTTATTATTATTTTTAATTTTTCTCTCCTTTTGGTTTTGAGAAGAAAGAACCAGACCAGATTTTTCACCTCTCTTTACTCTCTCTCCTCTACCACCTCCCTTCTCAACTCTCTAATGGAGTCTATGGATCACACTCATCTCTCTACGCCAAATCGCTAGCTTACTCTCAACTTCATTGTAACCAGTACGTTCAAAGATCTCTCTCCCTCTCCCTCTTTCATTAAAAACTGTATCTTTTACCTCTGTGTTTCTCTTTTCGGAGTTCTGATAATCTTCTCTGGCTTCTAACTTGAATTGAAATGTGGGTTTTGTTTAGTTAGTAATAATGAAAATGGGTTTTAATATTTGGATTGTAAAAGGGCTTGGAATGGTAGGAATCATGTGATTGAAATTACTACTTTACTTTGATTGAAGTTCTTCAGTTTACTGTCCTTTTCTTTTTGGAAATGAGAGTATGGGGTTGTTTCTCTACTTGATTTCCTAACTGGGTTTCGAATTTTTTGTTGGATTTTGAATGATTAATAATGTTAGGGTTTCAGAAAAATGTATAATTAGGGTTTTCTTCAGGAAGATCTCAATTCTAGTTAGTGATTTTTTGTGTGTGTTGTGGATGGAGAATTACTGGGTTTTATTTACTGATTCAAAATTTAGTGGTAAGATCTTGATTTTGGTATTTATTGGATCTCAGTATTTGAAAATGTGAATCTGCACAACAGGTGTTTGTAGAAAAAGCTTGTGTGGCTGTGTTACTTAAAATTAAGATTTGTTTGAGGTGAAATTTCAGTGAACTACTGAATTCTCCAAGTGTACACACATAATAAATGCTTCTTCTGCGAAAACTCTGACTAGGTTTTTTTTGATAACCAGATCTTGATCTGTGTGTTTACTAGTGCAGTTCTGTTGCTTGGATTACACCTGTTAGAAATGTGGATCTTGACTAAAAATAGCATACCAATGTTTGTTATTTGGGCGAATTTTAGGATTTTGGTATGTTACGAGTCGTGTATATGGTTTTGGTTTTTCTCGGGTTCTCTATTCAAATTAGGGTCTTGCCATGATATCAATGTGACAACTCTTATAATAATATGTACTGTGTTTTGATTGGTTTATTGTGTTGTCTTCTCCATAGGGATATGCATTTCAATTCAATTGACCTTGATCTCATTGTGCTGCAGTTTCTGTCACTATCATTGATGCTTTCCAAGAGAGAAACCATATAGCCTGATTTGCGAGTGCAACTGTCTAGTTTGGTGTCTTACTTCTGTTAATATATTAGTGAAACTGCGCTCATCCATTCGTCTGGGGTTACTTTAAATAGCCTTGATGGGTTCACGATTCCCATCCCATCAGCTCAGCAATGGGCTGTATGTATCAGGCCGGCCAGAACAGTCTAAGGAACGGCCTATCACAATGAGCTCGACGGCAATGCCCTACACTGGTGGTGATATTAAGAAATCTGGCGAACTTGGAAAAATGTTTGATATTCCTGTAGATGGTTCTAAGTCAAGGAAATCTGGACCTGTAGGTAATCCTCCTATGAGAACTGGTTCTTTTGGAGGAGCAGCCTCACACTCAGGACCAATTACCAATTCAACATCTAGAGCTAGCTATTCAACGTCAGGTCCTGTAACTTCAGGGATTGGAGGTGGACCAACGGGTGGATCAAATAGACAGAAATCTAGTTCTGGACCATTAAACAAGCATGGGGATCCAATTAAGAAGTCATCTGGTCCTCAATCTGGAGGAGTTACACCAGCTGCTCGGCAAAACTCGGGTCCTCAAGCACCAGTTCTTCCCGCAACTGGTCTCATTACATCCGGACCCATTACATCTGGTCCACTGAATTCATTAGGTGCCCCACGAAAGTTTTCCGGTCCATTGGACTCTATGGGTTCGCTTAAGCTACATAGCACATCAATTGTTAATAACCAGGCTGTGACTAATCTCAGTCAGGAAGATGACTATTCCTTTAAGAGAAACTTCCCGAAACCAATACTGTGGTCTGTTATTCTTCTATTTGTGATGGGATTCATCGCTGGGGGTTTTATTCTTGCTGCTGTCCACAATCCTATTCTTCTCGTTGTTGTTGTGGTTCTTTTTAGTTTCGTTGCTGCGCTTTTTACTTGGAATAATTGTTGGGGAAGAAAGGGTGTCATGGGTTTTATTGCTCAATATCCTGATGCTGAGCTTAGAACTGCAAAAGATGGGCAGTATGTCAAAGTCTCTGGGGTATGTAACTTACTGAGGATAACCTATAATCTGTGTCACGTGGTCAACATATTGCTCTGGTTAAATCACATATTGAAATGTTCTGGCCATTTTTGTTCTATGAGTATTTGCATGTGCCCATACATATACGAGTAATCTGTAGAGAGAAAACCCTTATTTAAACTTCTTAGATGGGTTGGATACATGAAATTGCAAGTTGATAACGTATCAGATGAAGAAATAAAGTGATATCATGGAAACCTGAATTTTTCTGCTTAATATAGTGAACTATTATATAGTCATTGTTCTTGCGTTTTTCTTAGATACGAGAGAGGGAAAGCTTGAATAGCTGTTATGTTATCAACCTTTCTTCCCTTGGCTTTATTTTGTAGTATAGCATGCTTGGAATGTTCTTCATATCAAATTGTTTAACTACTTACGATGGTGCTATTGTTATCAACTTATGGCAGGTGGTTACTTGTGGAAACGTTCCCCTCGAGTCATCCTTCCAAAAGGTTCCGAGATGTGTTTACACATGTACAAGTTTATACGAGTATCGAGGATGGGATTCGAAGGCTGCCAATGCTGCTCACCGTCGTTTCACCTGGGGCATCCGGTCTTTAGAGGTGTGTTAGCCAAACTATGATTTCGACCGGTCCTTGAGTAGTTAACCTTGTTCTGGATATTTCCCTGTAGTGGCTACTAAATAAAGTTTCTTTTTGTCTACATGCCTAGTTGGAGTTGTTTATTTTGAGGATTTTAATTATTTGACAGCGAAAATTAGCCTTACAACTTTTACCTGTTCTCTAGTTGATTGATGTTCTCGCATTGATTGGGTAGTTTTGTTCTTTTTGTACAGAGACACGTCGTAGACTTCTATATCTCTGATTTCCAATCTGGGCTGAGAGCATTGGTCAAGACAGGTTATGGTGCGAGGGTGACTCCATATGTGGATGAATCTGTTGTAGTTGATGTCAACCCCTCAAACAAAGATATGTCCCCAGACTTCGTCAGATGGTTGCGGGATAGGAACCTCTCAAGTGATGACCGTGTCATGCGACTGAGAGAAGGGTAATGATTATTTCTTTTCAACAGTTCCTCTTTATCCAGTTTATTCTGTGATAGAGTTTGATACATACCAATGCCTTGGATGGTGTTTCCGTTAAATGCCTAAACGTTTATTTTGTATCTTTTTTCTTTTAATGTAGTTACATAAAAGAGGGCAGCACTGTTAGTGTAATGGGAGTTGTTCAGAGGAACGAGAATGTGCTAATGATCGTGCCACCGCCCGAGCCACTCTCAACTGGATGTCAATGGGGGAAATGTATACTCCCAGCAAGTCTAGAAGGTATTGTGTTACGATGCGAGGATAGTTCAAAGATCGATGTCATACCTGTTTAATATATTGTGGGGGTCTGATACGTTGATGATACGTTCAAAGGTTATTTTGTTCAGGTAAAAAGTGCAATTCGTTGGGGATAAATTTTAGATTTTGTTTGGTAAAATGTTCATGATTTGTGAAATGGTGGCTGTGATGATAATGATATGGGTTTAGGGTTCCGCAGATGGTGGTGTTTGTGTATAGTTTTTTTTTTCTCCTTTTTTCTTTTTGTTGCTTCTCTTTTTTCCTTTCTCCTTTTTTTAGGGTTTGGAAGCTTTTGTAATGGAGAAAGGGAAAGATGGGATTTGGTGATGGTAATGATTCTTACGTGTAGAAAAATAGATCTTTGATGTGTTTTGAAGAAAAAGATTTGAGTTGGTGGTGGGGGGAGTTTATATTAAAGAAATGTTTGGATATATTTTGAGTAGTAAAATTTGGTTTCTCTCTGGTCTCACTCTCTTGGGTTGTTTCATGACTTTCATCTCTCCTGCTTTCAGTATTTGTGCCTTCACTAGTTAACTGCTAGTCAAATTTGATTTATAATGCAGCAAAACATATTAACCATTGCTGGTGCCAGGCCATTACCAAGTGGCTTGTTTTGACTTATGTAACTTTTAGTATTCTATGAAATTTTTGAGTATGCTATAAACTATTTAGTATTGCGACGACAACCGAGGTCTAAATTGCACCCTTATCGGGTTCATTGCGGTTGGTCTGAGCCGTTTGTCTTACCCTGGCGTCTCGAATTAGTTGTTTGTAGGGCACTGTAACCATTCAGTCATGGATGCAGAGAGACTTGGCCAGTGAAGCAGGTCTTGTATTCCTTGGCCCGACCTGACACTCAAACTAATCAAATTAGAATCCATGTACGTCACTCACATAAAGTACTAGTATCTTGAGAAGAAGCTGTGACTCAACTGCTCAACTGCCGACAGACTTAACTAACCAAATAAATGTTATATTTTGGACTAATTAGGCTCTGCCACAATTCAATTCAGGGGCAACTCCAGCAGTCATGAAAGGGGAACAATTTCACAATTGTGGTTAGCCAATAATCCACCCAAGCTTAAGCGGGTGTCGCTGTAACACGGTGGTAAAATTATTTATTGGTGAGACGAACATTCAGGCCACCCCAGCTCTCATAATTTTCATTTATCTCACTATTAGTGTTGGAGTTTGTTGATCTCTTGATTCATTCACGTTAACCGGGTGAAAACGGACATGAATCATCGTAGCTGTCCGACACAGCCACAAAAATGGATGGCTATTAATATCATCGCACTAGAAAGTCTAGTACCTAATAAACGGCAGGGATCTAACAAAATCTATACACCCAAGTTTGATAGGACTAGGACATATATGTCAATATAAGTTTTTTTCTTATACCCAAAACCCTAAATAATAACACAGTACCACCACCACCAAGTGAATTAACTGAAACCTCCAGAAACCCCCTTGACTGTGAATGTGGAAGACCTCTTTCACCATACGGTAAGTCCGCTTCTCATATCTTCTTCCTAGTTATTATGATGGGTCTTTCTGAATTTGTTGAATTTTACGTGATTTGTTTGGGATTTTTCTGGAGCAAGAGAGGATAACCTAGTATCACTGGTTGATTTGTTTATGAAATTGATTCCTTTTGTTAGCTCGATTTTTTGATTTTCAGATTTAATTGACATCATTGCAACTTGGGGTTTTCCCAAAATTAGGTTTTGTTAGAGATATACTGTTATCGTCAATGTAGATGAAGTGTTTGAATATTTGCGTTAAAGAAAGTAATTATCATATGTAATTTACATCAGAATCAAATAGAAATTAGACGCGAAACCCTAGTTTATTTACTGAAATCCGTATTTAGGGTTAAAAAATTGCTCAGTCTACATTAGAATCAAATTAGAATTAGACAATTTTGATCCAATTAGGGTTTCCAATACATGAACTAGTGAGTGATCCAACCTTACTTATCTACCTACTGTCAAATCACTATCTACCACTATGTTCGCACTCTGTGAGCTTGCTATTATACCTAGACTTCTTGGTTTTGTCACTCCTGAAGAATTGACCATGTCACTTGAGTAAAATCTACTAGAGCTAACCTATATTACTAGCCAAATATTACGTTGTTGTTTTGATTTTCTTTTTTGATGTTGAGAAAGATCTATGGACATATGGACCTCAAAAAGGCCAACAAGTTAAATTAGGGAATGAAGCCAGTGGCTTTTGTGTCCTCACATATGTATGTGTATAAAATTTCTCTTTGAAAATATGGTACCCACTTCTTTGTAGCTTAACTTTTTAACATTTCTTTGAATCCTTCCTAGTTAGTCTTAAAATTAGTTTGTGGTGTTAAAACCGTTGATTTGTTCATTAAGTGATATTCCCTAAATTTACCCTTTCAGCTATGCCTCTTGTGAATCTTTTGATAAAAGCAGCAACTTTTTCGTAGTCATTCCAGGAAGCATATATGAATTTGTCGATCCTGAGCACTTTGTTTGCGCACTTTAGTATCTGATGTGTGTGTATGTGTAATCTTCTAGTATCTTGGATAGAGACAGATAATTAATCGTCGATTAGAGATTGTGATCTAATATGTAGCTTTTTTTCTGGGTTGCATAGTTCCGCATGTCTCTTCTTAGGATGAAATCTTTTGATCGTTTATTTGAACTATAGGGATCCCAGATTCGTTATTCATCTGGCTTTGTCACATCTATTGTATAAAACAGATGCGTGAGATGATTTATTAAGTTCTCTTCTAATTAGAAAGGCCTGCAAATGTTTTCCACATTCATTACTTATTCTTCTACTTTCTTGTTTTGATATTTTTTGACACTTGGTGTTAGTTGATTTTAACGCATTCTGATAAGTCCCTCAACTTCCTTTTTGTGGATAAGGAACTTTTGTTCTGCAATAAATATTACGAGGACTTAGTATTCTGAATTTTAAAGGGTAATGGTAAATATACATAATTGATTATGTTTTAAATAGAACCATAAAACTACTAGATAGTGGCAAAACACATACCACACACGAAACAAGCCTATCATTTTGAAACGGAGGGGGTAACATTTTAAGAGGCATTAGGTAGTGGCACTTTTAGAGAAATAGTGGTAAAAAACCACTATGTAGTGGCCACTATCCAAATGATCCTAAAAGTAGATATGCTGTTAGTTATCGTAGTGGGTATTGTTCACTTTCAGTCATGTCCTTTTGATCTGTTTTTTGTAAATCTATGTGTGTAAGAGCGTGTACAGTATATGTAGTGGCCACTATCCAACTAATCCTAAAGGCATGCTGTTAGTTGTCATAGTGGGTATTGTTCACTTTCAGTCATGTCCTTTTCATCTGTTTATGTAAATCTATGAGTGTAAAAGCGTGTATGGTATATGCACATTGGCGAAGCCTCATCTGTCGGATAGTTAAGTGAAAGTTATTAGAATTGATGTAACTTGAGATGGTAAACAAACTAAGATTTCTCTGTTATATTTTTGTAATAGTATATGGCTGTGATAATTTCGCATTGAAGGTTGAATTTGACTCTAATAGCTTTCTAACCATCCAACGGGCGAGGCTTTGATGGTGTGCCTCTCCCGTATTGCATGAGTTATAACTGAACGAGTTGTCTAGATGATAAATATTGGGTCCAGAGTAGATTATTTTGTTCTTACATCTATTTGACTTTTCTCATCTATTTCTGTTCTTGTAGGAGGTAATAGTTGCTTGCTTAATACATCAAAGCTGAAAAGGAATTGGAAACAGCGACGTTTTGATCTGAATCAGGGGTTACATTGATAGTTATAGGTAACTTAGGGGCGCATTTGTGTAGAAGCTCTTCATTCTTTTAGATTGATTGGAGCAGGAAAAAATGAAGGGGAATCCAAAAAGCAACAATACGACAGGCCTGCCGCGAAAGCGATTTTATAGAGCACGTGCGCACAGCAATCCACTAAGCGATTCACACTTCCCTGTTCCCACTGCACCTTCCGAAGTTGACTATGCCTCGCACTACCCACACTACTATTCTTCAGAAGGAACCTGCAATGAAAATGGTGAGTCCACCATTGATTCCAAGGGTGCAATTCATAAACCCGAGTTGAAAAAAATACAATTTGCTGATGTTGGTTGTGGTTTTGGGGGTTTACTTATCAGCCTTTCAACGCTTTTTCCTGATACACTAATGATTGGAATGGAGATTCGGGACAAGGTGACAGAGTACGTGAAGGAACGGATACTGGCTTTAAGAGAAACAAATCCAGGGCAGTACCAGAATGTATCTGTGGTTCGAACAAATTCCATGAAATATATTCCGAATTTCTTCGAGAAAGGGCAGCTTTTGAAGATGTTTTTCTTGTTCCCAGATCCTCATTTCAAGGAGAAGAATCATAGACGCCGTGTTATTAGTACACACTTGCTCGACGAATATGCGTACACACTCCAAGTTGGTGGAATTATATATACAATTACTGATGTAGAAGAACTTGGGGAATGGATGAAAGATTGTTTGGCACGTCATCCTCTTTTTGAAGCAGTTCCGGAGAAAGAACTCGATGTTGATCCAGTTGTGAAGCTTTTGAGTTCTGCAACAGAGGAAGGACAAAAGGTTGCTAGAAACGGCGGGCAGACTTTTCTAGCAGTTTACAGACGGATCGCACTATCAGAAATAGAAAACGGGGTTTAAATAGTAGTTGTTTTTATTGGTTTCCAGGAGCATTCGGTGAAACCAACAGGGAATGTGAAGATGGGATTGAATCCAAATGGGTCCTTCACGTAACTGTCCACTTCTCCACTTCTTCTTTTGGACTCAATTTATTGTTACATTCAAGTATTGTTATAGTCGAAGAAGGTTAGGGGTGTTAAATATGATGAAGCAGTCTCTTCTGGAGTTACTCTGATGTAATAGCCTAAGTTTTCTTTTCACTTTTGAAATTTTGTGTTTTCTGCAACTTGAAATCGAAGTGTTTTTGGTCTTTTTGAGTTACCAATGCCATTGGAGACTAATATTTCGTAGTACAATGTCTTTCATTGAGTTTTGATTATGCCTTATCTTTGTCTCGTTTAAGACCAACTGTTGTTTTTGAGTAATGATTTTGTTTCCCCCAAGATCTTTACAGGGAATTCATTATGTAAAAGAACGGGTGTCTGTTGTTTGGTGTGTGATCTAACAGGTGCAGGTCGAGATACTAGAGGCTCCTCAGGAGGGCAACAGAAGCAGAAGACGCTGGAGGTGAAGCACCTAAAGAGTAAAGGCAACCATGATGCAGATACTAGGAGCAAAATTCCCAATAGTGGAATATACAGAGATTGCTGAAAAGCGACTGAAGCTGTTAATGGAGCTCAGCAGTGCCTTCCTAGAGGTGTTGTGAAAACCCTTATAAACTAATTATCTTCGCTTATTAGTCTAAATGTGTAACAACAATGACCAAGCCTCTAGTCCCAAACAAGTTGGGGTAGGCTAGAAATGAAACCCATGTTGGTCGTAGAGTGTAAGATTAAAAAGAATCCACATCAGGATTAAAAAGTACAGTTTGTATTAGTTCTTGAGCATCACATCTACGATGGATGATGATTTTGCTGAATGGTGGAGTCCCTATTGCCGTTGCTGGAACTGAAGAGCCAGCTGCTTATGGAGAAATGATATCCGCTGGTGGTTTAGATCCAAGTATCAACAGAAAACTTAGTTTAGCAATTGCAGGAATTCATATAAGAAACCTCTCCTTGGTAGCTCTCGTTTGTGTATCAACTTCTCTGATGATGATGTATGGCAGTCTACCTAGATTCTTCTCTTAGTATTTTCCCAGTTTTACGTAGTTGTTCTAGGATCCATCTTACACTGCTTGTGCACAGAGAGGGCCAAAGCCAACATCGATAACGCTGATCATAGTTATAGAATCATTTTCAATGATAATACGACTAGCAATTGAAAGCTTCAAAGCCATACAGAAAATTACGCCTCATTTTGAAAATTACTCCTCAAAAAGGTACGGACGGATTTAAAGCTAGGCAACTACTCGAACATGCATGGTGACCTGCAAGATTATGGCATCGCATTGATTCTTCTGTGTGGGTATGTATTATGTGGGTCTAAAGAGGGTGGAGATAAAGGATCATGGCTCATGAGATACATTCCAAGTGATTTGTGTACGTAGCAACAAGTGTGAGAACATAATTTTATGGCTGTGGCTGGTTTGTGAGACTAAAGAGAAAAATCTGATTCCCACGTCCAAAGTTAACGAAGCTTATAATTTAGCTGGATCCCTTCAAATTGGTAAATTGGCAGAACCGAAACCGGACTGAAACAATGTCCTTGACGGAATGGTGCCCGTCCCAGCTTATCGAGGCAGCAGAGAAAAATGGCCATAGAGAAAGCGAAAAGAAACACTAGATAAATTTTTTTTACTACAGTAGTAGTCAATATTTGTGACATACAATAACTCGAAACCGTGGGAGATCCCATGGACATGAGAGTATCCAAAGGCTTGGACTTGAATACAAAAAAGATACATTTATAGGACAGACATCGATCACATTACGAAGGTAACATTCCGCGGTAACAACAACTCAAAGTTCGTTGATGCGAGTACGAGTCATACCCAAGTTTATTTATAACTCATTATAAAGACTTTTAGGAAGCACATAATGCATACTTGCAAGGCCATTCTTGAAACACATAATGTGTGTCTCATAGTAGATCTGCAATTAACACTGAATGAATATACTCCTCCATCCAATGGAGTGGCACCCATTCCCATTACCGTTGAACCCAAAACTAGACACACCTCGACAACCCGCTTGGTTATACATGGAAGCAGTTTGACCGGTGTAAACAAATTGATAACCACCAGATAGATGAAAGCTTGAGCATCCACATCTATCATACCTTGCAGCTCCACCGTGGCAACCTGGTCCTCCAAATACTGTTAGCGAACTTGCATTTGCCAATTCTTATTAGCTGCCATTGCTAGGTGAGGAAACTTAATTCAGACTAGACTGCTTTTTTGAAATAGAAAGCAAAACCAGAATATTTATTTTCTTTCTTTCTTTCAGGTTTCTTGAAATGGTGCGTTTTCATCTTAAGTTTGATGCGGTATTTATAGTTAAAATGTTCAAAGAAAGTGGCAAGGCGGGCCTTTAATGCGGAAGGTGCATGGAAAACTAGAGGATATAATAGGGAAGAAAATATCGTAGATGGATCTGCCTTTTTCATTGACTATGGATGTGGGTGTGCTTCTTTCTTCGATTGATTGATAGGATGGTGGTATAGATAAGATGACAATAATTCTAATAAAGTGGGTCAGAAATTGTCTGTCAAAGCTTCATCAGCTGACTAGTGCCTAAAGCTTCAATAATGCAGTAATAGAAGGTCCGATCTTCTCCAACCAAAGACGGAAGAGAAAAAGAGAGAGCCAGAGAGGTTTGCCGACTACATTCACTGCTCAGGCATGTACCAGTTTTGAGAAAATGATACAAATAAGTAACATTCAAACCCTTGGGAAGGATTTGGTACATTCATCTCTTATTTACGAGAGGGAGATCCCATCACACTTCTATTTTCAGATTTTATAACGTTTTTGCTAAAAGACCGAATTCTGAATTTTCTGACACCGTATTACGACGAAACTTTGTTACGAAATAAGTTGATTTCTTGTTTTGGGCCTCTTCCATGTTGAGATGGGTTTCCCGTTATTGGTCTTTTTTTCCATATTGAGGTGGATTTCCTAATTGGAGTAGAAAATATATTAGGAAAGTGTTTAGTTTCCTAATAAGAGACTAATACTTGGTGGCCAAGTTTGTGTTCTCTATATATAAGACTAGAATTGTAGGTTTGTAAAAATCCAACCTAGAAGAGTGGTAATCCTCGTGCTTAGGATTTTGGTCTCTTTGTTGGGAGAATCGAGTGCTACCGTGAAGGTCAATATCGGTGTGAGAGGAAAACTTGTAGAGAGAGGATTTTGGTATTCCAGTGTTTAGGGTTTAGTTTCTAGTGTTTCCATGTTTCTCCTCTGTTAGTAGAAGCTGTGAAGAAGATGTAGAAGAGAAGACATGAGAGTGGTTTGGGAAATGGTTAGAGAATTTATTTTTATGGTTTCTTCAATGGCGTTCTCGGGTATGTCTTGTTAACTCTTTGGGTCTTGTCTTGGGTTGCGGAAAGAGCATGTAATGGTCTTTGATTATAATAAAGTTTTTCTAGTGGTGTTGGCCGTGGATGTAGCCCGTAATATTGAACCACGTATATTTTGTGTTGTGGTTGTGTGTGGTTATTTATCTTCTGTCTCTCTTATTATTTTTCATGTTTGGTTCAAATCACCAATTGCCCTTTGTGATCATGTGTTCCGCTGCGCTCGGGGTGCCAATTTTCCCAACAATTGGTATCAGAGCCAAGGACGGGCTGGTGTGATTGAATATGAAATTGAATGATAGTTTATTGTTCGGGTGGAGAAATTGTTTTGGAGATAATGTTTCAACTGGTGTTTCCACAAAGACGGGGTTATGATGTGATTTACAAAATCGAAGGTTCAACTTGGTAGAAGTTTATGTTCTTTATTTGGTTTAATGATGTAGTATGGGATGCATAATAAGACTGAATGAGGTGGAATACATATATACTTCTTGAATAGTGTTAGTAATCATACACTATAAAGAATGGGTTATAAAAGTTGAAGAAAGGATGGGGCTATGAGGCCTCATGTAGAAGCAAGTCCAACAACGCTTCGAATTCATGCACGAGATGTTATATATTTATGTTGTTAAATATATGTTAAAGTATTCTTGATGGCTTGCACTTAATATGAATAATGTGCCCGATCTCGAAAGCATGTACCTCGGTAATATGGGCATTCACAAGGTATATATTTTGAGTGAGTATGTCGAGTGTGATGGTGGTAAAAAGTGTTAGAGCATAGCTCGGTTGAACCCACCAAGCGTTGGTATGTCAAGATTGGTTGTCATATTTTAGTGAACCAAAACTCATTTAAA
>JAJJMB010017174.1:322730-410605 GCA_023531105.1 Papaver atlanticum
AACCGCTCATGACTTGCTTATGTTCTTGGTAAAACTATTCACAAGGCATAACTTTTGTATTGGTATGACTTTTATTTGTGAAACCGATCTTAAGTAAGCACCTGAGATGGTATGATCGATTTGTTGTAATTGGTATGACCAACTCTAGTCATTGGGGAACCGATCCTAGTAAGAGGTGCAACCAATCACAAAAGGGGAATCGATCCTTGTAAGATGTGCAACAAGTTTCTAGTTATTGGGAACCGATCCTATGAACATGTGCAACACGTTTTTAGTTATTGGGAACCGATCCTATGAACATGTGCACCAAATACAAGTTAGATACCATATATATGTGGGAACCGATCCTAGTACCTAGTCAACCGAGTTTTGGTAACTAGCGTGACTAATTCTAGTACCCACATGGAGGTAGAACCGAAACTTGTTTTGGTAGAACCGTGGAACCCATGTTTGGTGATTTGATAGGATAATCAATCACATAGTTCTTGGAAGTCAGATGAACCAATTCTAAACTTGTTTGGAAGTGTGGCAAATCGGTTCCAAGGATGTAAGTATGAAAAAGGATTTACCAAGTAAAGATGTCGACATACTTTGAACATGTGCAGTAACGCTTATCTTTTATTGTTCAAAGATATTCCTTAATAACTAAAGGAGAATCCCGGATCGAAAATAAATTGAGAATTTTTTAATTAAGGTTTTTAATTTTATATTTGGAAAATAAAAATTAGTAATATGCATTTACTAATTCGAGATTTTCTAGTGAGATTTCGGTCAATATTTGGACAAAGCATTTCCAGGAATTATGGAAACCGAATTTGGAAATATAATTCATATCTTGAGAATATTTTCTGTTTTGGAAATTCCTTGGTATCCAAACTTACTTGGTCTATAAATATCAAAGTTTGCATTTCAAGCAAACTAATCCTCAGAGCCAGCAAAACTACTAGTTGTGTTGTTACTGGTGGAGCCGCACAAATATTGATAAAAGACAGAATGAACTTCTGACAACAAAAGTTAATCCTATCATGTCATTATGCAAATATTGATGAAGATAGGATGAGCTTTTGATTGCAAAGATTAAGTCTATTATATGTCCTTATGAAAATATTGATGCAAAATAGAATGAATCTTTGTATATTCTGCAGTATTGATCTTTCCATGATCCACTTGTTTGTGAAAGTACTGTGCAGCTCTGTAAGTTCTCTTATGTTGAGCATTTCCGATTAAATTAATCATGGGTTCTCTTGTGGTTAATTTAATTGAATATTCTGGATACAAATTCATGTTTCATGTGATTTGTTAATGTCCAAATAAATCCTTATTTTCTTATAAAAGTAAGGTCGCTCTTGTTGTTCTTTCGGGAATGACATTTTATGGGGGAGAGTTCTTAATTGAACTTGTGCTTGATTGCCAAATCTTTGTGGGGAGTGCGGCTGTGGAATATTGTAGGAGTTTCCTTGTATCTTTATAAAATCCTTGATGAATACACTAAGTTTCGACTATGTGAAATCATCGAAACAAAGTTGATATGTTCTCTTTTAGTCCTGAAGTATCTCTATAAGAATTTCATTATGACCCCACTAGTTTTCGTACCTTTGCCAATTTATATTGACAAAAAGGGGGAGAATTAATGTGTAGTTTACACTACAAATACATATAGTTTACGGTGGTTTACAGATCATTATGTAAGGGGGAGTGGTTTTCATGTGAGATGAAGTATTGACTAAGGGGGAGTGATACATATCACCATAGTATTGTTGTCAAAGTTGTGATACAATTGGACTTTGATACTGTGTAATGATACTATGACACTGTATAACAATGATTGAGATCTACTGTTTTCTCATTATTATAGCTACGGATCTTCAACAACTATGATGCTGAGTTGAACACGTTCAGAATCACTGGAGTACTTGGGAGTGACGAAGATTTCAAGTAATGTTGAAGAACCAAGGAAATCAAGCATTTGGATGAGAAGCTACAAAGTTTATTTATTTTGTAATCCATATGTATTGGCAGTTTTGTCACTAAAATTGACAAAGGGGGAGATTGTTAGAGCACCGCTCGGCCGAACTCGCAAGCGTTGCTATCTCAAGCTTGTTGTCAAGTTTAGTTGTCAGAACTATAAGTCTTGATTTCTAGTCTACTTATACCTAAGTCTCGGATTAGGATAGAAAGTGTAGTTGAGCATTAGGCTTCACAGCGTACATCGATTGAAGACGAATAACTACTAAGGGGAGCTTGTGGAACTTCATCAACAAAAGGTATGTGGAGACTTGAACTCATCTATCACTCAAAAGTCTATCTACTCTATCTCCTATTTGAGACAAAAGTCGTATAGCTATATAGACTTCGATTATACACATTTTATATTTCGAGCTGAGTTTAACTAACTTACATATTTCTCGAAATATGTGTTGGTAAGCTTTCGCTTTAACCAAGTTCATCTTATATTCTTTACGAAAGTCAAAAGATGATCATGTGAAAATTGCCTTGTAACATCTTACATGATTTGTGTGAGACAGTCATTTGATGTAGACTCAAAATGTTTCGTATTGATCATTCGATCACTTGAAAATTACTTTGAAGCTAATAGTTTGTGTGAGACAGCTATTGTCGTCTTCTAAGAATGTTTCAATGATTGAAATGGGAGTTTAGACCAAATAACCATGATTGGATATAACACAGTATGCGTACTTGTATGCTAATTTGTGCAAGATATTCCAAGTCCGGGAACCATGGTATGCATACCCGTATACGTACTGGTTGGTTAATGAAAGTCCGGGAACTTAGTACGCATACCGGTATGCGTACTGGCGTGAGTTTCAAGTTCCGGAAATTCAAATGAGTTTTGGAAGGTATGCGTACCCGTTCGCATACCGGTGAACCCAAACTTAGTCCGGCCACTTAGGTATGCGTACCCGTTTGCATACTTGAGTAGGTTATGTTCTAAAATCGGTTTGTTCATGAACTAATACATTTATATAATAAGGAATGCAATCTTTTGCAAACTGTGGTTATAATGTTCATGAATTGATTCGAGTGAATCAAAATCGATTTTGCTTCAATTGTGTCTTGTATACTTCTATGAGAATATAAACAATTGAACAACTCTAGAACTAGTTTCATTTGAGTCATTTGAACTAGTTATGGTTAAGATAAATATGGTTGATATGAAAGTGTTCATATGGCTAACTTCGGTTAACTATTGTTGAGCCAACAAGGTGCATACGTTTTGGTACGGTTACTCATATCTAAATGAAGTCACTTTTCATTTGTGTGTAACAAGCTAAGTTCGATCTAACGGTTGAAAGATATTAGCTTGAGTCTAATCAGGTTTTCATCTAACGGTGAATATATAATGCTTTGTTACCAAGGTAACATTGATTGCAAACACTGATTTGAAGACTATATAAAGGAGAACTCTAGCAACTGGGAAACCTAATCCCCACACTTCCTGCGTGATACTAGTTGCGACTAGAGTCGATTCTCCTTTAACCTTAGGTTTTTCACGAAACCCTGTAGGTTAACGACTTGAAGACTTCATTGGGATTGTAAAGCCAGACCCAACTATTTTCTATGTAGTTGCGTGTTATGATCTTGCTGTTTTCTATCGTATTGAGCACTATCTTCTCTAAAATTTGCTCGAGATTTAATCTCCGATAGGAAAGATAAAAAGTAGTCACAAACATTTTCGTCTCATCGTTTGTGATTCCACAATATCTTGTTTCGCTACAATACGATTAAGATTATTATGAGGTGATTGATATTTCTAGGTTGTTCTTCGGGAATATAAGTCCGGTATATCAATTGGTTCCTGTTCACCTTGGTTTATCAAAAGACGGAACAAAACTCATAGGTATATCTATGGGAGACAGATTTATCTATTCAATAGACTTTTCTTTGTGAGACAGATTTTTTATCTAAAGATTTATCAAGCGACATTCTTAGACTTTTTAGTCTAACCTAAACGAAGTTGACTCTAGTGTATAATCAAACGCCTTTAGATGAGTTTTGAACACTAAAATATGACAACCAAACTTGACACACA
Organism: Papaver atlanticum; assembly: GCA_023531105.1. NCBI lineage: Eukaryota > Viridiplantae > Streptophyta > Magnoliopsida > Ranunculales > Papaveraceae > Papaver > Papaver atlanticum. The sequence goes on from JAJJMB010017174.1 coordinate 326,782, forward strand.
AATGTTTGGTGAGTTCAACCGAGCTATGCTCTAACAGTTTGGACACCAAGGAATGTTATCTAGCGTACAAGATACTTAACTAATATATCTTCCAGAGATATGTTTTGCTTGTTGGAAAAAAAAAACATATACATTCGAAAATCTTAACAAAAATATTCTCAAACATTTCGGTTTGGGATCTCATCTTGAGTATCAAGGAATATCTTTGAACAATAGGATATAAGATTTATTCACATGTTAAAATTACTCACTATGTCGACATATTAAATTTTCCTATTTTGTAAACCAGTTTCCAAAATCACACAAACCCTAAAGTGTACGTGACTACAGAAATCGGGGTATCAGTTACGCTATGACTCCCAATGTAGGTAGCGATCGATTCTACCTTGATTCTCATATAGGTTAGGATCGGTACTACCTTGACTCCCAACATAGTTAAGGATCGGTTCTACTTTGACTCCCAACATATATAGGTAAGGATCGGTCCTAGCATGGTTACCATGATCAAACCTTTTCTTCTGAATCCTTAGGATTTCATTCAACTATAATAGAATTCCCTTTGGATGATTAGATTGGTACTCATGACCAAAGATCTTTAGCTTTCCAACAAGTATGATGCGTTAAAGATTCGAAAAACCATTTTTGCATGTTTTTTAGACTCGTATCTGGATGGTAACGATCTGAGAATCTTGCGCACTATATCCTTTTCGAGAATAATATTTTCAAGAGAGAAAAAAGCTTTGACAATCTCATAGAGCTGAACATGAAACTCTTCAAAAGTAACGTTACCATCCATAAAAAGGTTTTCCCAATCAGAAGTGAGGTTTAGAAGTTTAGCTTCCTTTCCTGATTATTACCTTTGAATATAGTCTAAAGATTATTCCAAGCTTCCTAGGAAGTTTGACACGTGGAGACGTGATGCTGAAGATCTCGACTTATAACATGAATCATAACATTCAAACCATCTGAATTCTGCTTTGCGAGAGCCTTTTCTTCACTTGAGTAATTACCTTGTGTGGTCTAATATAGATAGAGACTGTCAATAAGATAGCAAACCACAAGATATACACTTGGTATATATTATAAGTTCGAAACCGAACCTTAAACTATAGGGATCAATCCAAGTTTTTATTTTATTTTTTACCACAAGGTTTAGTTTATATTATGTTTTTGGGTATTTATCTTTTGTCTACAGGTCTTGGATCATAAAGAAAATAGAGCCAAGGAGTTTGGTGATTTCGTAAAGACTTGGAGCTAAAGATTAAAGCGAAGAGAACGAAAAAGAAGACAATTTTATTTAAGTTTTTTTTTCTTCCTTTTTAGAACAAAACTGTATTAGGGTTTATTTATTATTTTTGTAATTTTCTTTTCTTTTTGGACTTTTTGGACATTTGGACTTTGGGACTTTATTATTTTTAAACCCTACAGAAGGGTAATATTGAATAAAAACTGCTGCAGGGAAGGACGACAGTTACGATACTATCTCGGCCCCTCAGGTTTGTACACTGACATAGGAGTCGGTGGCCTGATTCGACTACAATCGATTCGTCTCCCGTCTAGTACGGGAGGTACAACTCTATCCACCCACAAATCCCCTGTCAGTGGGTTTTCTTTTGTCGAGGCTTTGAAAATACAAAAGTGTACGTGCACACACCAATTGCACCTTCGTCAGAATCACCGAGTTAAGGAAAATCGTGGATTAGTAAGTTGAACCTGTGCCTTGGGCCTTCTGGGAGTTACCAGCTGAAAGTCCATAAACCTCAGCCTCGTACCTTTGGGTATATTTTGCTGTGGTAACCCAAGCTTACCTAAATTAGTGAGCCCAGCATTTGCATGTGCACAGATTTTTGGTGAATTCTTGTTTATGCCTGAACGTAAAAGAGACGCTCTAGGTCGATTTATTAGTTCTAAGAATCTCGATTACCTTAATTTAGAAAGTTCGACTTTCGGAAAATCCAGTTTTAAATGTCCGTCTTTTACTAAGGAGAGAACCCCTATTACTCCGATAGAGCCAGAAATGGCAACTTTGAAACCTTTGTTGAATCCGACTAGGACTACTCGTCCCTCATGTATCAGGTTAGCTGAAACGGAAGCAAATTATGAACTTAAATCGGGGACCCTATAGATGCTCCCAATCTTTTTAGGGAAAGAAAATGAAAACCCCTATTTCCATGTTAGGGATTTTGAGTTAATTTGTAGTACCCTAAAAATTAGAAACCTTGATGATGATGCTTTGAAACTTAGGCTATTCCCTTTTTCCCTGAAAGATAAAGCCAAATCGTGGCTATATAGTTTGGCTTCTGGGTCAATCGAAACATATGAACAACTTACATCTGCCTTTTTGAACAAGTTTTTCCCTAGGCACAAAACATCGTCTATTAGGGCGCAAATCTGCACGTTTTCTCAACAGGAGGGAGAATCTTTGTATAAGTATTTTGAAAGGTTCAATAATTTGTTGACACAATGTCCTCATCATGGTTTAGAAAAGGTTAGGCTAGTTCAGATCCTTTATGAGGGTTTAGATTATTCCACTACAACCATAGTGGAATCTATGTGTACAGGTGGGTTTGAAAACCAAACAGTTGATGATGCGATGACATTTTTGAATGAAACCATCGAAAAGACCCAACAATGGTAAAATAGTAGGGAACCCCAGAAAAAAATTCTTCTAGGCAGAGGAAACGTTAATAGGGTGGAAGGAGGCTTTGAATCAGATGCCAAAATTGCTGCTATACCAAAAAGGTTAGAAGCTTTAGAAGTGGGTCACACTAGTGGTAGAGTGGAGCCTTTTTGGGAAGGCCAGAATAATGAAGAGCAAGCCAATGCTCTGTATAATAACAATAGATTCGACAACCGTCAGAAATTTAACCCATATTCAGAAACCTATAATCCTGGTTGGAAAAACCATTCGAACCTTTTGTGGTCTAAGGGCCAGAGTCAAGGTTATCTTAGTAATTCTAAGGCTCCCCCAGGTTTTGGTTATAATAAGAACTCTTCAGGTTAAGCTCAGTTTCAGAACCCTTCAGAGAATAGAATGACTAGCTTAGAGGAATCTCTTAGTATATTAAGAAAGAGCCAAGATATGTTAGCACAGAGCCAGGAAATGTTAGTAAAGAGCCAAGTTAGTTTTCAACAGGAAACCAAGCAGAAGTTTCAAACTAATTCTCATACTCTTGCTAAGTTAGAACTTCAAGTAGGTCAAATAGCTAAGACTTTAAGTGAAAGAGATAACGGAAGGTTCCCTAGTCAAACTAATCCTAACCTTAAAGGAGTTCATGAAGTAGGTGCGAAACCATCGAATCAATTGAATGCTATTATAACCCTTAGGAGTGGTAGAGTTGTAGACAATAAGTTCACCATGCCCAATAGTGAACATACTGTAGTTCACCCCTCAGGATCTCACCCCTCGGGACCACCATTAGCTGAGGGGGCTAATAAAGTTTCTGATGATGTCAATTCTGTTCCTGTGAGGTTTGATTTTGTGCCTAGAGCCCCATTTCCCTAGCTATTAGTACCAACAAAGAAGGAATCGAACTTTAATGACATATTGGAGGTTTTTAAACAAGTTTCCATAAACCTTCCTTTATTAGATGCAATTAGGAAAATTCCTTCTTATGCCGAGTTCCTTAAGGATATGTGTACGCGAAAGAGAAAACTTAGTCCATAAGAAAGCCTTTTTAGCTAGTCACGTAAGTTCAATCATTCAGAACACCACAACTCCAAAGTACAAAGACTTAGGTTCCCTTACCACTGCTTGTACAATAGGTGACTTCCGGGTAGAAAAATATTTACTTGACTTAGGAGCCAGTGTGAACTTACTGCCGTACCATGTGTACTTACAGCTAGGACTTGGTAAAATGAAACCTACTCAGATGACACTGCAGTTTGCTGATAGGTCTGTTAAAATTCCTCAAGGTGTTATCGAGGATGTTCTCATTGAGGTCGACAAGTTTATTTATCTAGTTGATTTTGTTGTGCTAGATACCCAACCTATTCCCGACCCATAGAACCAGATACCTGTGATTTAAGGTCACCCATTTTTAGCTACGTCTAATGCGATCATTAACTGTCGAAATGGTGTGATGAATTTATCTTTTGGTAATATGACTATGGAGATGAACATTTTTAATGTCAGTAAGCTACCTTATGAGATGACACATGTGTTGAAGAGGTGAACATGATAGAATCCTTAGTTCAGGATTCATTACCAACCATTTTGTCTGAAGGCCCATTAGAAAGTTGTCTATCCCATTTTGGTCTAGATTTTGATGACGATAACACTATTGAAGAAGTGAATGCTCTATTAGATTCTACCCCTGTGTTAGACATTGATAGATGGAAAGCTAGGTTCGAACAATTACCAGCTTCTGAGACTACCTTAATTCATTCTTTAGAAGAGCCTCCTAAGTTAGACCTTAAACCACTACCCGACACTCTAAAGTATGTGTTTTTAGGCCCATCTGAGACTTTACCTGTGATTGTAGCTTCCGATTTGGATAGTGATCATGAAAGTAGGCTAGTAAATGTACTTCAAGATAATAAGGATTCTTTAGGGTGGACTATAACAGACATTAAGGGTATAAGTCCTACTATGTGTATGCATTAGATTCATTTAAAGGAAGACTCCAAACCTTCTAGGGAGATGCAACGTCGACTGAACCCTAACATGAAAGAGGTACACCAAATCAAACATTTTGTTACACAAATATGTGTGACTTCTTATTTAATGTCACACATATAAGTGTAATAAATATGGTGTTATTCTTTTGTTACACATTAGCGGTCACACTAATAAGTGTGACTTTAATTAATTTAAATCACACTAAAAAGTGTGTCAAATCTCTTACATATATTAGTGTAACAAATCTAGTAGTAATCAAGAAAAAAAATTATTATTTTTATTCCCCCACCTTGTTTTGGATAGTACATCGACTTTCCCCAACCCAGATTGTTTCCAGAATCCAAAATCTATTTTCCCCATTGATGTAATTTTAAATAGTGGTAAGAATGGGTTCGTTCAGATTTGTGAAGATTCGAGTTTTTTTTAAAATTAATAAAAATTTACAATAATATTACAATTGGTGCAAGAGGTACTGGGACTGAGGATTTAATTTTTAGAGTGAAAATAACCAAGACACTAGATTCCACTATTACACATGATGATAAAAATTCCAAAACTCTAATTATTTTTAAAATCTCTTTTTCTTAATTCACAAATTATCAAGCATATTCTCAAACATTAATTGTATCCCTTAAGCATAGATTATCTAACCAAAGCATAACCTATCTAATTGAATCACAACTAATTAGGAAAAATTATGCAAATAATTAAAATTCTGCAAAGCAGTAATTTGAGTGAATTATAAATTGCAAAATTAGAGAAAAGTAAAATAATTACCAATTATTCATGCAACAATAGCTTCCTCCATGCCTTGGTTACGCGAGAATTAGCTCATCATTATCATGGAAATATGCTCAAAATTCATCTTTATTAATGCTAAAAAATGGTTCACAAATGATGAAATAGAAGAAAATTGACAAAAACCGGGTTTGTAACACTTTTGTTTGTTACAAACCGAGCTGTTACAGAGAACGATAAAAATGAAGTGTTGTTAACACTGTCGCATTACGACCCTCACCCTATTGTCGCTGTCACTGTTGAAGAACGACGGTTACGTTACGTCTTATGTTCTTCGCGTTCATCATCATCATCAGCAGCAGAAACTGAATTCTGCAACTTGTGATTTCTTCTTCTCTGGCTCTCCTAAGCTCCCCAAACTCTCCACACCCCCTCTAAGTCTCCCAGGGACTCTATTTATACCAAAAACAGGCGTTGAATCTCCTCCATTAATTCCGAAATATTCACAATATCTTTTATTCATGATACGGGAATAATCAAGATTTTCATTCTCTGTTTAGCTCCTCCACGCGTTTTTAGAAGTCCAATCTCCTTATTTGTATCCATTACGGTCGAACACACTCCAAACTCGTGCATTACAGGCATCGAACTCACTGTAATTCATGTTATCCCGTGAAAATGTGTGTAACTCTGTTTTGCTCCATGCGATGATTACAGCCAATTCTAATCCAAACAGACACCCATAACAGCTTTCTATGGTCATATCACGTCTACCCATTAAGTTTCAGGGATTGAATCTCACTAAATCACGTCCAAATATCCGATTGAAATTCTGCTGTTAAAGAAAATATTTTCCCGCCAAAATTCATTTTTTGAATTTGAGAAGAACATGTCCTCCCCCTAATCCTGCACGGGTGTCCCTTTAGCACTTGTCTTATGGGTTGCAAATAGTAATTTTTGGGCGTAGATAGTAATTTTTCCGGGGTTCCTCCGACACATTTCTGGGGTGCTTCCGGTGCATTTCTGGAGTGCCTTTAGTACTCTATCCTGGGGTGTAAAACACCACTTTTCGAGCCAATTTCGCCGCAAGAGCTTATTTCTCTAAAAATACCTACAAAGACATAAAACACCATAATAAGTACAAAAATGGGTACTAATAATATAACAATAGAGATGAAAATAGACACATAAATGCGTCTATCACCCATCCCCCATTGTGGAACCAGAAAAGAACATCTATTTTCTAAATCTCCATTTACATGCAAGTAGAAAAGAAACCATTGTATTGCATTTAAACTGTGTACAGGTTACAAATATATGCAAGTTGCCAAAATTGAAAACCAATGAAAGGTGAAGATTATGCACTATAATTTACAACAAGCACACCATATCAGTGATATTTAGACCATTATTTTGCTACAATAATCTAACTATCAATATCTTAATAATGAACTAGTCCATCAATGATGTATACTTAGACAAATGACTATATTATTGCCTTGTTTCCTTTTACGGCTTAGCAAAGCAGATCAATCATATCTCCATATACGATTTAGGATGTGCAGAAGTAGTGGCTCTGTAGATGCAAGTACTAATGAAGGTCTTCCTGCACATTGCGTGCAAGTATAAGTACGCAAAACTTATACGAGTATAAACTGGGAACAAAACCCGATCAATGCTACATCAGATAAGAATCGGGTTTTTTTTGCCAAGAAAACCAACCTGGGCCTAAGGTGAATCTGTTGCAATCGATGTTGATGTTGTACCACCATGTAGTAGATCCACAACTTTACTATGACTTAAAACAGTTGTAGTTGCCATGCTTGGTAAATCATATGGCTCTTTGAATTCCAGTTTGTTTGGCACCACCCTTGTATTTGTTTTTGATCACTTCATCTTGCATGTGTACCATATTTCAGAAGTTGATCAATTGTCCTGCAATAAAAATAGTGTTTAAATCAACAGTGATTATGCGGAGGGATCAGTGGCCTTGTAAACAAGCTCATGCATATGAATTTAGAAATTAAGATACACAGTCCAAATGTAGATTGAAGATATTGTTAAAATTTGGACTAGTGCCTGTAACCACTAGAATAAAAAAAAAAAAAAAAAAAAATTACAGAATCAACCAATACTGCAGATTGGCTTTTGGATAATGCGCATTTCCTTTGCATAATCACAAAAATAACCAAGAAATCCATAAAGAATTTGACTTGCACCTCAAATCAAGACATCTAATACTCAGCTAACATTCAAAATTATTACAAACCATAAGCAATGAAGAGGGATATTGAAAGATCCCAAGTACTCATTTATCGTACACTCTATGTCCCGTGTATCTTTTTCCTCATCCCTTGCTTTCTATAAATAAAAGATTTAACACGGGAATAAGCAAGCCTCGAGAAATATGTGCCGATACTTTCATGATTGCTAACAAGATTGCTAAGGAGTAACAGTGATACCTACTAAATTATTAACAAGACTATTAAATACCACTAACAACATCAACTTACATCCACTAAAATGTTACATACGGGTTTACCACTAACCGTTTACATCAAAGATACATATCTAATTACATGAGTTCCAGCTAAGTTCAGATGCATAATGTTTTCATTCAAGAAAATATATTGTAATGCATGTATTATGTAAATGTGCCACAAGGCAATGTATTATGTACTGACCATATATAGGGCTCAAGTGACACTAATCCCTTCAATCCAACTAATCAAAGCATTTTAACATAAAAGTCCAAGTTTGAAACGATAGAGAAAAACAGGAAATTTAACTCATTGTTCTTTTGAGTGGCCTAGGAATTATTGAGTCCCTGTAATATCAGGATCATCTTAAAACTCTGCACATATCATTAGAAGTATAATTTGGTTTTCCTTCAATATCTCTATTTCTAATAGACCCCTATTTCAGCTGAAATGGAGTCATAGCACTGCATATTTTGGAAGATATTAACATAGCTTACTTGACACAAAAATGTGTAATACAACACGATACCTCACATCATTAGATCCATTTATATTCACCCTATCCTTACAGTGTTTCCGCTGTCAGAATAAGGCAAGCAAAATAAGAGAGTAAACAACACTAGCTGTCACGTGAAGTACATCTCAAACACACATAATGCCTCTAACAAGATGTCGATGGATACTCATTATCTGTGATCTCATCGAACAACCACCTTTGAGATCATTTATAAAACCAACACTGATATTCAAATTCAAATCAGATAACTCATACAAATTTAAGAAGGTATAACTGAACATTGTCTACAAATATTTTAAAGAAGCTTACCATGAATCTTTCAGGTCGCAACCTAGCCATTTGGTTTTAAGTGGAAAATCCTAGTGTTGAAAAAAATTCAACTCAAAACCTCTTGTCATATAAACACAGAGAGCAACAACAACCATGTATGGGAAAATAAATTGCAAAACAACAGAACATTCTTAAAATTGAGCATAACCAAAATCGAAGGCCTGTATCATTCTCGTGATTTCTAAGTTTCTCACTTTTCATCTTCCATTGAAAATTGCATACCTACAAAGGTAATGAAGTGTATAAGATATTTTACCTCTTCAAGTTTTCTTCTTAGGCTTTTGCTCATATTCCCATCGGTTTCCTCTTATTGGTCCCTCTGTAATTAGATGAAACTAGGATAACCCCATAATCCTCTTCTAGTTATATAAGATTGAATTCCCATCAACCTGAAACAAAATCAACTTTGTTTTACTATGGAGTATAATTTACTTTGTTCAAAAGAAGTAAACAACAAATTATTTTGCATTTCAATTGATTTTCCTCACTTTCCCTCTTTACCTACTACTCTTTAACGAGTTGAAATCATTGGGCCAAATATGACATACTAACAATTTCAGTCTTGGAACAAAACTAAGCATGATTCTCTAGATTGCAATTCACGTATCAACAATCATAATTATCTTGTTTGATGGGTAATGAAGATTAAAACATGCTGATTACCAATCTGAAATTCTAATCGTGATCGAGAATAAATATTGAGAGATTGATCGAATTGCAGAGATTAACTGCATACAATTTTGCAAAATATTGTTGAATTTTTTTCTAAGTTTTTAATTCAAAACGAAGATTATAACATTGTTACAAATCTAAGATCGGATTATGAATCAAAGAATAAATTCAAATAAATTTTTTTTAGGTCTTCTTGAACTTTTTTTCTTTTTCTTTCTGAACTCCAAATTTCAAAATCGATAAATCAAGAGTTGTAATCAATTAAAATGATAAGAATAGATTAAGCTTATCTTTTCGATCGGTTTCAATGATGAAATATTCGAAATAGTTAGCTTATATATTGATTTTCCAAAACTTTTCTTTTCCATTTAGAATTTATCTTCCAGAACAGATGGTAGATTTAGGTTTTACAAATAGACACGAATTAAATAGAGTTGAAACGAATGTTTTTGATGCTGAGATTTAGGTTTGGAGATTGATCTCTCACCATTTAGGTTACGGGGTTAATGAATTTGATTACTTCTAGGTATAGAAAAGAAAACTGATAGAGGGTGAGTGGGCGAGAGGGTGAAGTAGTTGAGACGTGGTATATTTTTATTAATTTATTTATAATTTTAATTAATATTAAAAAATGAAAATCGTTGCCACACCAAAAAGTGTAACAAAACAAAATTGAAATAGAAATAAAAGTAATATGGAATTAATGTAACACTTTCTAAGGTTGTTACACATAAAAGTGTGACAAGTTTTGTTACACTTATAAGTGTGATACTTCTGTGTTACAAATTTCTCATTTTGGTGTAGTGGGTAGTTCGAAAAGAGGTGCTTAAGTTGTTAGATGCGGGTATTATCTACCCAATTCCAGACAGTGAGTGGGTCAGCTCCGTTCAGGTTGTTCCCAAGAAATCAGGTATCATTGTAGTCCAAAATGATAATAATGAGTTAATCCCAACCCGAGTGACCATGGGATGGCGTGTCTGTATTGACTATAGGAAATTGAACAAGGTCACAAGGAAGGATCACTTTCCCCTTCCTTTTATCGACCAAATGCTGGAGAGATTAGATGGACATAGTCATTATTGCTTCCTAGATGGCTAATTCGGTTATAATCAGATCGTTATTGCCCTTTTACCTGTCCCTTTGGTACCTTTGCATATAGACGCATGCCTTTCGGGCTATGTAATTCCTCCGCGACTTTTCAGCATTGTATGATGAACATATTTTATGATATGGTATAACAGTTTTTAGAGGTCTTTATGGATGATTTTTCAGTGTTTGGTTCATATTTTGATGAGTGCTTGCATCATTTGACATTAGTGTTGACTAGGTGTAAGGAAAAAAAATTTAGTGCTTAGTTGGGAAAAATGCCACTTCATGGTTAAATCAGGAATTGTGCTAGGGCATATTGTATCTTCAAAGGGTATAGAGGTAGACAAAGCCAAAGTTGACCTTATTAAGACTTTACAGGTCCCAAAAACCGTAAAAGATATTAGGTCATTCCTATGCAGGTTTTTATCCTCGATTCATTAAGGATTTTAGTTTGATTTCTAGACCTGTTTGCAATTTGCTGGCAAAAGATGTTAAGTTTGTCTTTGATGATGCTTGTTTAGAGGCTTTTGAGAAGCTTAAGACTTTACTCACTACCACACCCATAGTCCAGGCACTTAACTGGAACCTACCCTTTGAAATCATGTGTGATGCTTCAGATTATGCTATAGGCGTTGTGTTAGGTCAGCGAAAAAACAAATTACTTCATGTGACTTACTATGCTAGAAAACTTTGAATGATGCCCAACTGAACTATACAACTACCAAGAAGGAACTGTTAGCCATCGTGTTTTTCTTGGATAAGTTTAGATCCTATACCTATTAGGTTCTAAGATCGTAATCTATACTGATCATGCTGCTTTGAAATACCTTTTGTCTAAGAAGGATAACAAACCAAGATATTAGATGGATCCTATTGTTACAAGAATTTTCTCCAGACATTAGAGACAAAAAGGATGCAGAAAATGTAGTAGCAGACCACTTGTCTTGGATGGTTATTAGTTCCCCTAATGATTCCCTTCATGTAAGGGATAACTTTCCTGATGAACAATTGTTCTTTGTTTCCCAATCACCTTGGTATGCAAACATAGTGAATTATCTTGTTACTGGTCGAATGCCTCAACACTGGGGTAAACAAGATCGTTCTAGATTTTTAGCCGAGGTTAAGCATTTCTTTTGGGACGATCCTTATTTGTTTAAGTATTGTCTAGACCAGATTATTAGGAGATGTGTACCTGAGAGTGACCAGTCCAGTATTATCTCCTTTTGTCATGAACATGCATGTCGGGGTCATTTTAGTGCTAAGAAGACTGCTGCTAAGAATTACAGTGTGGATTTTACTGGCCTTCGTTGTTTAAAGACTCCCATAGTCATTGTGTTTCTTGTGAGCGTTGCCAGAAGTTAGGGACCATTTCCCATAGAAATATGATGCCTTTGAACCCTATTTTAGTTATTGAGGTCTTTGATGTGTGGGGCATTGATTTTATGGGTCCATTTCCTAATTATTTGGGTAATCTTTACGTACTTGTCGTTGTAGACTATGTGTCTAAGTGGGTTGAGGCGGTTCTGTGTAAAACAAATGACCACAGGGTCGTAGTCCAGCTTTTGAAAGAGAACATACTTACACGTTTTGGTACATCGCGAGCTATAATTAGTGATGGAGGGTCACACTTTTGTAATAGACCGTTTGCTCTTTTGATGAAACAATATGGTATTACCCACAAAGTAGCTACCCCATATCACCCACAGACTAGTGGTCAGGTAGAGGTTTCCAATAGGGAAATTAAGCGTATTTTAGAGAAAATAGTTAATCCTAATAGGAAAGATTGGTCGTCGAGGCTTACTGATGCCTTATGGGCTTACCGTACTGCGTTGAAGACACCCATTGGAATGTCACCTTATCGTTTAGTGTTTGGCAAGGCATGTCACCTGCCTATTGAGTTAGAACATAAAGCCTATTGGGCTATTAAGAACTTAAACTTTTCACTTAACAAGGCAGGAGCTCACAGAAAGCTCCAACTCAATGAGTTGGATGAGATTCGTAGAGATGCATACGATAGTGCTAAAGAGTATAAGAACAAAATGAAACTTGTGCATGATAAGAATATTTTACGAAAGTCATTTTCTCCAGGTCAAAAATTTCTTATGTATGACAATCGTTTGCATCTATTTTCCGGGAAGTTGCGCTCTCGGTGGACCGGTCCTTTTGTGGTCCGTACTGTTTTTCCTCATGGCGTTGTTGAGATTGAGATACCAGATGGTAGTAGTTCTTCAAAGGTTAACGGGCAGAGATTGAAACCCTTTTTAGAGCCTTTTCCAATAGGTGATGTTGAGGAGGTCCCTCTGGAGGACCCTTTTTACCTTGATTGACCATCGAGGCGGTTTGTATGTTGTATATTATTTTTGTAGTTTTTTGGTTACACTTCACCCAGGTACTATCTTTCCGACTTCTCTCTTTACTAATTCCTCATGTTACTTATACTTTTGGTACTGTTCTTTAATTAGAAACATTGAGGACAATGTTAGATTTAAGTTTGGGGGTGGGTTAGAAACTTTTTGTTACCTTTTCGTTGCAATAAATAAACTCCAGAGCCTAGAAATGTATGCTTATTAAGGATGACACTAACCAAGATAAGTGGATGGAAGCATTTTTGTTATAGGAGTTGAGGAACCAATCTAAGTGGATGGAAACATCTAAATAGAGTCTATTCAAAAAAGCACAGAGCTCAGGTGTTAGAAATAACATGATAGTTTCACCATATCTCGGAATCATCTTATTACTTCTGTTTTTATTTTTTGCATAATTTTTATGTTGATGTCTGCTGGGTTAAAATAGGGTGATTAAGTTACTAACTAACTAACTAAAAAAAAAAAAGAGAAAAGAAATTAAGACCAGACCAACCGACCAACCAGAATAAATTATTCAATAAAATCGACCGCTGGTTCCCTTGTATATGCCAGCTGTGTTGATATTAGTCCAGACCAGTATCTCAATCCATTAGGTCATAGGATTCATCTTGGCATTGACGTCCATTCGCAACCATCTATTTCTATTTCCATCTTCTTAATCTATTCATGTGATTTGTTTGATTCCGGATATTGATGTCCATAGTGCGACTATCTAAGTAGAGCTCTGTCACTTATATATGAATTTTAGTATGTGAGTGCAAACTCGTGTACATCAATTGGAATTTCGTATCAGGGTACTTCCTCTTGTAGTCAATGAAAGTATGCCAACCAAGGAGGTTCTTTAGTGCTATTCCAAGGTTTTGCGTAGATATCTAGGGTCTGGAGTAAAGGTTTTGTGGGTATACCTCATGTAAATCCTCCCGAGACTATAACTCGGCCACTAGGACCACCTAGGGGTTCAAAGGCTTGTTGCACATGCTAGTGCAATCGCGATGCCTGCGACAGTGAGTTAGGATTTTATTTTTTAGATTAGATTTGCTCGAGGACTAGCAAATAATAATTTTGGGGGTATTTGATAGACACATTTTTGTGTCTGATTTTTCTCGATTCTATATACTGTCATGACTCATTTTTGTACTTATTATGGTGTTTTATGTATGTGTAGGTATTTTTGGCCAATAAACATTTTTGGAAAAAAAATACCTACACATACATAAAACACCATAATAAGTACAAAAATGAGTCATAACAATATATAGAATCGAGACAAATCAGACACAAAAATGTGTCTATCAGTGGTACGTTAACTGAAATCGATTACTATGAACTCGGATTCATGTCTTATAGGTTAGATTACACCAAACATAGATGGTTAGATCTTTTCGTGTTTTCCTGATCTAATACCAATTGCAGTGACGAGGGTACGAAGTATACCACAATCTTTTCGACACCAACCTATAAGTATGATACCTTGTATGGTCTAATATAGATAGAGACTGTCAAGAAGATAGCAAACCACAAGGTATACACTTGGTATATTTATAAGTTCGAAACCGAACCTTAAACTATAAGGATCAATCCAAGTGTTGGATTAACGTACATGTGCAATTACTTTAATTATAACTTAAATAATTACAATGCAGAAAGTAAAGTAAAAGCACATAACAAGATTTTTCTAACGAGGAAATCGCAAATGCAGAAAACCCCCGAGACCTAGTCTGGTTTTTAATACTCTCAGAATTAAGACGATGTACAAAGAATACTACCAAGAGACCAAGTAATATACCCCTAATTACCTAGTTTCCTCAGTATCTTTGCGCTTACAACCTATCTGGCCAACACACGTAAATCCTAAGATAGAGTCCACTAACTTAAGTTTCTTCAGTCGTTGTAAATACTTCAAGCACTCAACTCCTTTGGGTCGTCTTCCAAATAGTAAAGGACTAATTTGTTTGGTAACCGCTCTTCACCTCAAAAAGTTAATATGAGATTATTGTTGAGTACGACAAAGGATCTTCTATTTAAACTAATAAACTCCCTTATCCAGTTTAGATCAATCAAGATCTAGATTACCAAAATAATCAGATCCATATTTACAAGCTATCAGATTCTGATACTGAAGAATACCACCAAATTATAACTTGTCGATCTACTAAGACTAGTCAATCAATTGTCTATCAAAGATAAATGTGATCTAGTCGGATCCCAGATGATCAAGTTTGTGCATGAAGCAAATCACAAAGATACGAAACCAATAAGAAATATTTTGTCTTCTAATCTTCAATGTTCTTCTGTACTTGCACAACCAAACTTGATTCCAACTTATGATTGATCATGCACAAAACAAAGTCTGTTAACAATGGCAATTCAACTTCAGATCTAAAGACAGATCTGAACTACTGCTAATATCTTGATCTAGTTTGAGTGACCTTATGTCAGAAGAGAAAGCTCTCAAGAATAATCAAACTAGGTGCAATCAAGAGTTAATAACCATTAGTCAATCGAATTAATACTAAAAAACTAAAATAATAATGTAATTATAGTTTCCCACCAATGGTACTAGTAGACGCTTCTTGATCCCAAAGAAGTCTTTTCAACTAGCTGACATAAGAGATTTCGCCTAATTAGGTTACTCTCATCTCCAAAATAGTATTATGAATAATACCATTAGCAATGACTACAAAATTAAGTGTCTGCCTCATGATAAATTTCTAAGAAGAACAAACTTCAATATTTATAGACCAAGATAGTTTTTCCGCCAAGAAATTTCCACAACCGAAAATATTTTCAAGTTATGCAATAAAGCACCTAAATTTGGTTTTATCTGATTCCAACCAATATCCAACTGTATATCCGAAATCCATCTTGGATACAACTCAATATTAGCTAGTGTACAAGATATTTAACTAATATATCTTCCAGAGATATGGTTTGCTTGCTGGAAAAACAAAACATATACATGTTGATGGGGAAAAACGATTTGCTGGTTTTTTAGGAAGGGCAGAGACGACCGTGCGGATGGAGACTCCTCAATCGAGCAAACTGCCTAACCTCAAACATATGCACTGCACGAGAGTGCTTTGAGTTCGAGAGATCAATTTGTAGGACTCCGTCCTAAACCAAAAAATGGACTTTCCAGAGTCAATTCGGTCACAAAGAGGGAAGAGGGTTTATCTGTAGGAGGGAAGCTGAGAAGTGTGTGAGATTAATGATGATCAAGGATTGTGAATGTGTTGTAGGTTTACGCAAATGAACTAATAAGTTTGAATTCTTCTCAAATGAGAGATTGCTGCTCACACGATGATTCTTGGTTAGACGATAGATGTTGTCTGTCCTTTCAGTCGTGGATTCAGTGACTTATTTATATTGCAAGAATGTAGACACATTGATCTCCAGTAAGTGTGACGGTTTCTCGAGTGAAAGAGTGGGAAAGTGGAAATCGTGGTTAAACCAGTTCCAGGTCATGTAGAGACCTGGTTGATTGTCCACCCACTACTTTGCTAACTCCCTCAACTGCTTGCACGACTTACTCACATTTCTCATCGTGGATGAACACACGTACCGTAGGCCATCATACCAAAATCCTAATTAATATCCCCCCATGTGACATGATTAATGTCTCATGATTTGTGGAGTCTACAGGGCAGACGTGTATTTAAATAGTGAATTGTTGACTTGATTAGACAATGAGTCTAAGTATTGTTCAGTCGAGCATGGTTTCCGAAATGCTCTATGATTCATGGATTGAACATGTCGTATAGTTCTCAAATAAATGTTGATAATTGGATCAACATGATGAATATTAATAGTCTGAGCAAATATTGCTCGTCTGAGTAAAATTACTGAATATTGATAGTTTAATCAATATTGCTCGTCTGAGCAAATGTTGCTCATTTGATAAATTACTGAATATTGATAGTTAAATCAATATTTCACGTCTGAGCAAATATTACTCGTCTGGTGAATTATTGGTAGCATGACCAAACAAAATATTAATTAAAATATTGGTAGCTGGACTGAATATTATAAAATTAATTAAGATGTTGATTGCTGGATCAATCATATTATTATTAGTGTTTAAACTTGCTCAGAATTAGGATTTGCAGAGTATTCAGTTCAAAACCCTGACTTTGATCGATTGTTGATCAATTGATGATTTATTGAAAATTAATCACTGAGTGAATGAGGGACCGGCTACACGGTATGATGGCCAACCATGTAGCGTCCAGGTACTCGAGTGAGCATGCACCAAAGTCCTTTATTGACCAGTCGGTGAAAGGATAATTAAATGCTGGTTTAATCATTTATTAAAATAGTGCTCGTCCGAGCGTTGGGTAATAAAACCTAATTATGTAGAAATGAGGGACCGTCTAAGGGGTTGAAACCGGCCCTTGGTGGTCGTGGGACCATCTGGTGGTAGATTGAGAGAATTCCAAATTAGTTGGAAAGAGTTTGAACCCAATATGAAATGTTGAAAGCTAATTAGGTCAAAATTTTGAAAGAGTGTGGGATCGGCTCCTTGCAAGCCTAAGGACCGACCTTGGTCAGTCAAGGTAGCATGCCTGTGTCACCATATTGTCCGTGTCTCAGTCCTGAGAATTTTTTTATTTTATGGTGCGCGTTTGAGCAATATTTTGGATTTTCAAAAGAGTTTGATCTTGACTGAAACTCTCGATTTTGCTCGAACGAGCAAGTAGAACTTTTCTCTTGTGACCAATATTTTGAGAATATCAAAATAATAGTAATTTAATATTTACCGTGAGTAGTCTAGTCGGTCATGTGACCATTTGACTTTTTGGCCTTTTGATGGTTTGAGCAATATTCGAGAAAATATGCAAAACCAGGGTTTTTTGCTCGAACGAAGGAATTTCATGAGATGAAGGAAATAATAATAAGAAGAAAATATGGGATAATAGGGTGTGGGACCGGCCACGGCTAGGGCATGGACGGACGGCTAGGTGGCCCGGTCCCGTGACTCATTTCTCTATTTTTTATTATTTTTTCATCGTTTGAAGGAAAATATGGAGAAACTAAGAGTTTTGCTCAAACAAGGAAATTTGCTCGAATGAAGGAGTTTTCATGAGATTAGGAAAAATAATAAAATAATGGGAGAGGCGTGGGGTCGGCCACGACGGCATGACCGGCCGGCCGATGGGCCCGGTTCCCTAGGCGCCTCTTTTATTATTTTATTAATATTATTTTTCTCCCTATTTTGCATAAGTTTCCTCGTTCGTCCATATTTTTGAATGCTCGTTCGTGCGTTCGAGTGCTCGTTTGTGCATTATTTTCTAAGTACACTCGCACCATTTTCTCGGGGCTTACTCGGTGATGGCCCAGATGCCCGATCAGCGAATATTTATTACTAATTCATGGAATTCAGCTGAGAATCAGCCACGAAACAGAGTAATAAAATAAAATGATTATCTATTACTAATCCATGGAATCCAGCTGAGGATCAGTCAAGGAACGGAGTAATTAGATAAATAGATTATCTTCTAGGAATTCAATTGATGAATGACACGCTAGAATTAACCTATTTGCAGAATCGAGATATGAGATAATTGAAGCATCATACTCGTTCTGAGGGGGGTGTATAGTCAGGGAACAACGAATAGCGTGACGTCCTGAAGGCGTTATGCTCTATACTAGCATGCAATATGTCTAGGGGCCTCCCAATCATTAAGAGATTCTATATACGGTCTCTCTCTACGTAGTAAGGGAATAATAAGCAGCGTGATGTCCTGAAGGCGTTAGGATCTATACTAGCATGCAATATGTCTAGGAGCCTCCCAATCATTTTAATTATATGTAGAGGTGATGATGAAATGTGTGAAGCATCGAAAGCTCAGCTGAGAGGCTTTTCAATAAACATATTCATCATAGCTCTGAGAGGAACGTTTGCTCAGTTAGAGATCGCGAAATGGTTCATGGATCATAAAATATGAATTATCACATACATGAAGCCGGGTCAGAAACATGCAGTATCATGATTTTACGATTTTAGTCTTTGTCGAAAATCCACCATCAACAATACATTAGAATATCTTAACAAAAAGATTCTCAAACATCTTGGTGTGGGATCTCATCTTGAGTATCAAAGAATATCGTTGAATAATAAAATATAAGATTTATGCACATGTTCAAATTACTCATTATCTCGACATATTGAAATTTCTTATTTTGCAAACCTAATTTCCAAAATCACATAACTCTAAAGTTTACATGACTACAGAAATATGGGGATCGGTTACACCATGACTCCCAATGTTGGTAGGCAATGGTTCTACCTTGATTCCCATGTAGGTTAGGATCGGTACTATCTTGACTCCCAACATAGGTAAGGATTGGTACTACCTTGACTCCCAACATAGGTAAGGATCGGTTTCACCATGGTTCCCAATATAAGTAGGGATCGGTCCTGCCTTGGATCTTTAACGAAAACCGGACCACCAAATCTTATTAATTTCTTTCAACTACGAAACAAGTTCGTAAGTATACTTCCTTAAACTCATATAATCAAACATAGTTTTCTAGGCATGAAACCAATCCAACTTCATTACACAATCTAGTAACAAGTTACAAAGATTATGCCTGGGTCGCATTTACGAAGTTCAAAAGATAAACGTCATACCTCGTAATTCAATATACTTAAGCTGTAAACAATCCTTGTCACTTTGATCATAATAAGATGATCAAGTCTCTAATACTAGAGTTTCATGTATATAACTTTGCATGTTATGTTTTCAATCTAAATGACTTGAATGTAATGATATAGAAATGGAAACAAGTCAAGTCTTGTAATACTAACCTCAAGTAGAAGGATGATGTCTTTGTTGATGTTGATACGTCTTTAGAATCTTCAGGTCTTCAGAGTAATACTTGTATGTCTCAACATTTCTAGACTTTCTAGTCTAACCTAACAAAGTTGACTAGTAATTCTATTCAAGTGACTTTTGAGTTTTAATACTAAAATATGACAACCAACCTTGAAATACCAACACTTTGCGGGTTCAACCGAGCAATGCTATAACAACATCTCTTCCATTATATATGAAAGGTTTAAACACCCCTATCCAAGCTAACTGGATACCACAATTCCAGAATACCATTGACCCGTCATAATGCTAACCTATACAATTGTTCGCTGACATCATTGATCAGGTAACCCAAGCTTGGTCCAACGAAAAGATGAATTTACTTTCATTGCCCATAGTTCGACGAATCATCACCATCCACTTTCCTCGTGACGCTCAACATGATAAGATCATTTGGCATTTAAGGCTTTAACAAAGTCAGACAATTACACTACAACATCTAGATGTAAATGTGTCACTAGCACTTTTAATCAGTTTTGTCAACCCCTCCCCCCAAATTCCTAAGGATGCTACCGTGTTTCCCCAAAAGTACAACTATTATTGCGTAAATTTAATTAACGAAGGTGCGCGCACCCTCAACATTCTAAAATCATATCCACCTCACCAAATCCTACTCATGTCCACGATGAAACTCTGATCCTGAAACGGCTGCTCATATTCTCCTTCATTGTACGATAGCCACAGATTCATGGAACCTCCTACTCGCTCAATTGCTTAATCCCAAAAATAACCCCACATAATATCCTCATCTCTCTAACCCCCTAAATAACAATCTCCCAACTCCTGCAAGCAAAGGCCCCGGCCTATGTCAATATATTATTCTGTTTCCTTTTCTGGTTCTTATGGATTTCGAGAAACGAACTAATATACCATCAAAAGCAACCAAACTCAAAAAGCGTTATGTAAATGGCTGTTAGCCTCCAATAGGAGTACTCCTAGTCCCAAGATAACCTCCCTCATGTATTACCTGTGATGCAACCTTTTACAAATCATGCCAATATAATAGTGATAACAACAACCATCTTAGCAGGATGGCTCAAACCTAACCTATTCTGGACCAAAATCCACAAAGATGGAGTATCTCGGGGACATCCTATTATAGCATGATCAAGCATCATATGCATGAATGCGACAGCTACAACAATCTTGGAAATTGCACAACCTCTAGGAATCGCCACTGCTCTTACACCGAAACCTTATCCATGTTCATTGATTCCAGAGCGCAAACAAATCGTGGCTGGCCAAAGGCGTAAAATTCGAAACAGACTCGGAAAATCTTCTAAGATTCCCAACATCAGATATTGAGCCTCCTTGGTACATAAGCAAAATGGTCGCCAGAATAAAACTCGGAATAACACAGATCCCACGTTACACCATCCGTCACATCTACAGAGAAGACAATCAGGTGGCGGACAAACTGGCAAACCAAGCTTCAGATGCCAACACACCAGGAAATCTATCAAAAACAATTTGTGATCACACAGTGACTCTTTGGTTACAACCTACCCCTTGTAATCTCTCTCTAAGTTTTAAATAAAATTCATGCTTCAAAAAAAGGGTGCAATTATAATATGTCTTACAATAAATTTATCTCAACTTTTTATGCGATAACTTCTTCATTTCTTGATTTTATGATTCGAGTTTTATCAAGTACTAGCTTGAACTTGAAATTTCTTTTTTTTGCAATTTTCATTTTAATTCTAAAGTCATACATCATTGTCTCAATAGATGGGATAGTGAATAATATGAGTAAATATGATAGCCAGTCTTCGCGTACCTTTGTCAATGAAGTTCTCGTAGATGTCTCCGTTGTTATTCAGTCTTCAATCTTCAAGGTCGATTGGTGAATTCTAATACTCAATTACCATGTTTTATTCCTAATCCAAGACTGACCTCGGTACTATAGATCAAGATATAGTTTTGATCAACTAAATTTGAAAACAAGCTTGATATACCAAAACTTGTGTATTTGACCGAGCGATGCTCTAACAACCCCCTTTGTTAATGTTAGTGACAAAAACTATCAATTACATATAGATTTAAAAATCAGAACTAGTAGTAAAACACCAAGGTGACCAAATTTGGAGTACAAAAACTCCGTTCAAATGTCAGGATCCATTAAAACTCCATAGTAAACAAAATTAAAAACCCCAAATTTTTAAAAATTGATACAAAAACCCCAAACAAAATTTGTTTCATCAAATTCTATGATGAAACCAAATTTGGTTTCACCTTATTTTTGCCTATTTTTTTTTATCATGAAACCAAAGATTTTAATGATGAAACAGTAAGTTTATGATGAAACCAAATTTTGGTGGTACTGTTTATGGTTAGTGGCGGTGTTGGTTGGTGGTGGTTCTTTTTCGCGCACAGCGTGCCCGCTTGGAACAACTTGTCCCTGGTGCTCGTGCTCGCCTAGTCTTAAAAGCTTGGCTGGCTTGTTCTACTGGAGACGGTCGTTCCCTGATGGAAAATACGTGTTGGCGTATGAGTGGTGTTTTGGTATTTTGTGCTGGTTGACTCTCTGTTCCACGCGGTGACAACAAGCCCGACTACCTCTTCAGCTTCTTCCCTGAGTCGTCTTAGGGAAAGACTTGTTTGGTCCCTGTGCCTATCTGCTGAAAAGGTATCGAGTATTGTCCCTTGAAACGGTGAACATGTGACATCATCCTAGCATATTGTGAAGGGAGGGACTCCCTCCAATAGTTATGCAGGCAGAAGGATCGTGAAAGGGGAGGGGGGACTCCTCCCTGTAGCCCTGGGAAGGGATACAGTGGGTATGCTATTTTAACGGTCGCGAATGCGTAAATCCTACAAAAATTGTGTGCCCACTCGCTACTCCACCCGCGGCACAGAATGTGCCAAGGATTTACTACTGTTTCTGTACAGGTTGCTTTGGTTGGCGAGCCGTGCGTAGAAACTTAGCCATATTTTGGAGATAAGATCTTTACGAGATATTATCTCTGCCCTACCTGGTACTTGCTACTGGAAAAAGGGCTTCGGATATAGGATATCGGTAGTGCTAGTATTTGTTGGTGGATGTGGTGTTGGTTGCTAGTAGTGGTGGCAAAAACACCTTTGGGGTTTTGTGTTACTTTTGTTATTTGGGTTTTTTGTGTTACTTTTATTTTGATCGGTTTTTTGTGGATGGATAGTGACACCTTTGGGGTTATAACTCATGGACCGTTTAAAAAATAAATAATCTTTCAGCTCGATCTCCATAGTGATTCTTAATATACTAAATTTTTAACACTCTTGACAGATAGATCTAATGTGGGGCCTACTGAAAAAGCGGGGGTCTAACAACCACACCCAATATTTCGCTTAGCAATCTGTATGGAAAAACTCCAATATAATTCCAAGAGAATAACCTAGACAGTCATACTCAATCAATGGAACTATATCCAAGAGTTGTATCTCTGTTTCACAATGTAATCAGCAAATCAAACAGATGGAAATCTGTGAGCCTGATTATTATGTGAAACAACTTGAACGGTACCAAAGACCAATGTTCAAGTGTCAATCAATATAATCAACAACCAAAGGTTGGATTCTCTAATTGATTGAACTACGCACAACCTGTGATATTTCTATTATATAACAAAATATAATGCGGAAAAGAAATAACACAGACACTAGAAATTTTGTTAACTAGGAAACCGCAAATGCATAAAAACCCCGGGACCTAGTTCATATCTAAACACCACACTGTATTAAGCCACTACAGACACTAGCCTACTACAAGTTAACTTCGGACTGGAATGTAGTTGAGCCCTAATCAATCTCACACTGATCAAGGTACAGTTACGCTCCTTACGTCTCTGAATCCCAGCAGGACTCTACGCACTTGATTCCCTTAGCTGATCTCACCCACAACTAAGAGTTTCTACGACCCAAAGTCGAAGACTTGATAAACAAATCTGTCTTACACAGAAAAGTCTATTGTATAGATAAATATGTCTCCCACAGATAAACCTATGAGTTTTGTTCCGTCTTTTGATAAATCAAGGTGAACAGGAACCAATTGATATACTTGACTTATATTCCCGAAGAACAGCCTAGAAATATCAATCACCTCACAATAATCTTAATCGTATGGTAGAGAAACAAGATATTGTGGAATTACAAACGATGAGACGAAGATGTTTGTGACTACTTTATATCTTACCTATCGGAGATTAAATATCGAGCCAATCTTAGAAAAGATAGTACTCAATCACGATAGAAGATGCAAGATCAGATCACGCAACTACAGAGAAAATAGTTGGGTCTGGCTTTACAATCCCAATGAAGTCTTTAAGTCGTTAACCTACAGGGTTTCGTGAAAAACCTAAGGTTAAAGGAGAATCGACTCTAGTCGCAACTAGTATCACACAGAAGGTGCGGGGATTAGGTTTCCGAGTTGCTAGAGTTCTCCTTTATATAGTCTTCAAATCAGGGTTTGCAATCAATGTTACCTTGGTAACAAAGCATTCAATATTCACCATTAGATGAAAATATGATTAGACTCAAGCTAATATCTTTCAACCGTTAGATCGAACTTAGCTTGTTACACACAAATTAAATGTACCTTCATTTAGATATGAGTAACCGTACCTAAACGTCTACACCTTGTTGGATCAACAATAGTTAACCGAAGTTAGCCATATGAACACTTTCATATCAACCTTATTCATCTTAACCATAACTAGTTCAAATGACTAAAATGAAACTAGTTTTAGAGTTGTTCAATTGTTTATATTCTCATAGAAGTATACAAGTATTTTGGGGTAAAAACTGATTCTGCTGGAAATGGTAAATTTGGGTGTGCCACCGAGAAACGAATCCAAAACCTAAACAAATGCACTGCACGGGAGTACTTTTTATTCGAGAGATCAATCTGTACAATTCTGGCCTAAACCAAGAAATGGCCGTTCCAGACTTGCTTCGGTCACAAAGTGAAGGAGAAGGGTTGATCTTAGGGAGGGAAGCGAAGAAGGTGTTGAGATCAAAATATTAAATTTTAAGGGTGTGGCTGTTTTATGACTTGTATCAGAATATGAAACTGGCTTGCGGAATGTAAGCTATCAGTTCTTGGTATTTTTCTGGATACTGTGTTGTTAACCAAAACTCTATTGTCGGTGAATAGGTTGAAGACCTATTTATACAAGTCATTGAGCACCCTTGATCTCGTAGGAAGTGGAGACAGTTAAGTAGTGGAGAAGTTGGGTTGTGTAAAAGCGGTTTACCATCACGTTCCCATTGTGAGGGGAAACTGGTCAGCCTTACACCCACTATTCTGTTACTGCTATTTAACCGTCCGCTCTTTCCTGACACTTTCTTGTAATGGGCGCATTGCACGCCGCACGCTTTAAACCGCCAGACCAATACCCTGATGAGTATCCCCCAGTTTGTGACATGTTTGATGTCTCGAGTGTTTCGTGGAAAAATGTGCAACAAGTTACTGAGTAGGTCTAATGTGCAAGACCTAGTTATTCTGACCAATCGCACGCAAGCTAGGCAGCATATGGCATAGTGGCGTCTGCACAGTGGTAATGTGGCTTCTGTTAGTGGAACAATGGCAATGTGGCGCATGTTAATGGCGTAGCGGTAAAAGTGGCGCCTGCTACATCTTGGCATATTGGTGTTGGATCCAAATATGGCTTAATGATATTAGCTCTAGTTGCCACATCGAACTTAATGCCTAGGTGATGCTATTTGGCATGGGGCGGCGTAATGGCCCTGGCCAAATTAGGGTTTGGCATATCAAAAACCTAAGTGGTGCGCGCGACTAGGTGGCGCGGCATGACGACATCTTGGGTAATCATGGCAAGGCCATAACGTGGGCATGTCCATGGACGATCATGGTAATCATAATATGGCGCGGGCGCCATTATTTAGGGTCTCCTGGGTCCCAAATGGCTTGTGGCATGTTGTGGGCCCAGATTGGCATAATTGGGCCGTGACTAGAAAAATAGGGTTTCTCTTTGGTTTGACCAAGCCATTAGCATATTGCTGCCGCGGAATGACATGGCCTGCCAATTGGCATACTGGCATGATTTGGAAGGTTGGCTAGCCAGTTGACATGGCACCTGTGATGATTACCAGGCGCGGTTTGGGATGGTTTGTAGACGATCCCAATACTTGGGCGCGGAATGCAGCAACGGTGTTGGCACGCTGTTTGTGGTTGCATGGCGATGCCTATTTGGGCGCGTTGGGGAGCGACTAAACTTAATAAATCAAGTGGCAAAATCTTATGGCCGTGATTGTTTTTTGGAGACTGGCTTGGGACGTCTAGATTAGATCCATAATGGAATTAGGCACATCGACCCACCAACTTCCAATCTTTATTAAAAATGTGTGTGGCTGGTTTTGAGCGATTTGATTGGTTGATGGGAGAAGGGGTCGGCAAGAGAAAGATGGAGCATGGCCAACGGCCACAGGCGGCGCCCATTGGAGCGAATTGGCCGGCTATGTGGCGTGGCCGCACCTTTTTCGTCATTGCTCCTATTTGCCACAGTTCCTCTTCTGTTTCTTGTTTTATGGTAGGATTTTGCTCCCACTAGCTCCGTGTCGGATCAGTTTCCTAGTTTACCTAGGTTTTGCCTAGACCAATAGGGTTCGAGATATTTGCACAAGGCGCAAAATACCAAATGTTTACAAATTAATTAGGCCGAAAACTTGAATCTTGTGAGTTATCACAAAATTGAGCAAATTTAACAAATTTTGTGTGTTGACAAAAAATTCTTTTTATTCTCAGAGAGCAGTTAGCGCGTCTTCTGATTGAGCATTTTCATGCAGACCTTAATTTTGATACTTCTGTAAATTCATGCTGCTCAGCTGCGAGTGAACACTAATTGTCATGTCATACCAATACTAAGGGTTCAGCTGGGGAACATAGCATAGTAAAATACTCAATAAACCATAAACTAATGAGTAATGCAGGCGAGAGTTTTATAGAATGTTTGGCATTGTTGCTACATGCACCATTCTGAATAAATATACTGAATTTATCAATACATGTGTGAGTAGAGAGGCCCGAGCGCTCATTACTTTTAAATGGCTCAGTCCTTTTGCAGACGACGCATTAAATACAGAGTTTTTCAACTTTAGCCCTGATCTAAAAACCACCATCAACATTAAATCCCATGATTAGCACTTATCAGTGACATTGTTGCGGGGTAGGCACTAGATGGTGACAGTCAAGAAATAAATGATCAAGCCAAAGAAAATAAACATTACCCGGGCAGTGGTAGCTATCTTGGAAGTGGATCAGGCCGTCATACCACGATTGCATCTTTCAGGTGTGCTGACTTCAATTCAGTCAAGTCAGCGAGTATGTTCTGTCAGGATCTTGCGCTAAGCCGAAAGCATTCCTCTTTTGACTATCTGACAGTCTTCTCCCGGTTTTAATCAGGGTTTCAGCAAGAAGCATGATTTGGTTGGCGTTGAATCCTCGCCTTTCGGATGAGTCATGTTGCGGTTGTTCATCACCTGCCTCCTCTTAGGGTTTCTGCAGTGCATATACATATGCAGGTGAAATTAGACCATCCTTCTCGATTTGAAATAGAGATTCTCCTGCTAAGCCCATATTCTTGCATCATGTCAGGCAGGAGTGAATCATCTTCAACCCAGCCAGATTCTTCTACTAAACGCAGGCGACTTGTTTCCAGAGTATGACTTTAATTATATCTTGATTTTTTTTTTGAGGTAGTAATTCTTCTTCTCTTTTGATTCCAACATCGCTTTTATTTTCAGAGTGGGCGAATTCCTGGGTCTCGTGACAACTCCCTTGTCCATATTCTCCGAGTCAAGAAGATCATAACGGTATGCTTTTTCACTAGTGCATAGGTATTTTTTTGTCGTGGCCAGTAGGTGAAAACTTCCTCTCCTTTTTTTTAGAGGTACCCTGCTGGAACATGCGTAACAGTGGTTGACGATAACGATCTGGCCACCCCTCTCCCTTCAAGTTCAGACACACCTACTGCTGTTGACCTGGAAAATGCTGATTTGGGCATCTTCTCTTGCGAGTATCCCAATACAGGCTTGCCGTTTGATGTTCACATGAAGTGCTTGTCCTCTAGTTACCGGACTGGTTGTAGGTTCCTGGTGTGGAAGGAGTTTGTGCCTTTATACACAAAAATATGGAGGAAGTACGGCCACATTGCTACTAGGAACGTGGTGCAACATTGTTCATCTGCTTTGGTCACTACAGTGAACTGTCTTCTGCCCATGGTTGCAGAGATGGAAAATACATCCATTCGTAACGTTGCTAAATCAACTGTTGAAAAGTGGGAAAACATGGTATCTACCTGTGAATTAATGGGTTTCAACATGAGCTGGTTGCGGCAGCACCTTGATATTATCAAAGTTGATCGACCTGGTATCATTGCCAATGTTGTTCCTGCTGCGAAAGCTATCTTGGAGGAGAAAAAGGCATTGGCTGTTGAATCTGAGAAGGTGGAACAGGCTATCAAAAACTTGAAGAGTAGGACCGAAAGGTATCAGGATAGGCTGAAAATGATGCTTTCAAGGGATTACAACTTGTTGGATGGCCTTTTCTGAGCCATACTTATGTATTATTGTTTTGAATAAGTAGGCGTGAGATCGTTTGGCCGTTTTTTTTTGGGTTTTGAACATTTTTTGGAAAATGAATTGCATTGGTTTCTGGTAAGCAGATGTAGTTTACATTAATATGCCTTAAATAATGAAAACTTTGATAACTCAGATGTGAAAGGAATGAATAATTCCTGATTGGTTGTTCCATGAGGCGGCGAGAGAGAGATGGGACATTGGTCAGGCGTAATATGCCTTGAGCCATTTTCCGTTGATGACTGCTTCTAATTTGCCTCCATCTTCCTTAAAAATCTTATAGTACCCGCTGTTATAGGCTTTGGTGATCACGTAAGGACCTTCCCATTTTGGTGAAAATTTTGGTACGGACATGTCTTGCTAAATATGCTTCGCGGTCTTTAATACAAGATCTCCTATTTGAAAGATTCGAGGTTTTACAGCTTTATCGTACGCCCTAGAGATCCTCTTTCTGTACGCTTGAGCATGCTCTTCCGCCTTAATTCTCCTGGAATCTAAAGTGTCCTACTCCGCTATTCTGGAGTTCGACGCTCCTTCCTCATTCCATTGGACTCCACTCGCAGCTGCAATTCTGGCCGACGGGATTTTGATCTCTGCTGGGAGGATTGCGTCAGCACCATAGACAAGTGAATAAGGAGAAACTCCAGTAGAGCTCCTAGGTGCCGCCTGGTATGACCAAAGCGCCATAGGCAGTTGTTCGTGCCACGTCCTAGGATTGTCATGCATTGTTCGACTAAGAATTCGAATCAAAGTCTTGTTGGTGCTCTCGGCTTGTCCATTCCCCTGAGGGTAGTAAGGAGTAGAGATGACCTGTTTAACTCCATATTCTTCAAGCAACTCTTGTACTTGCTTGTTGGAAAATGGGGGGGGGGGTACCATTATCAGTAATGATGTGCTTAGGTACGTCAAACCGAAAAATGATGTATTCCTTAATGAACGTTGCAATTGTCGCTCCGGTGGTTCCTCGAAGAGGGATAGCTTCGACCCATTTAGTAAAGTACTCCATTACGGTTATGATGTACTCATGCTGCTTTGATGGTGGTGGATTGATTTTCCCAATAATATCAAGTCCCCAGCTATAGAAAGGCCACGGACTACTTACTGAATGAAGGGGAGTACAAGGCGTGTGGATGAGATTCCCATGAGTTTGACATTCATGACATTTCTGGATAAACACCACTGCATCATCCTCCATAGTTGGCCAGTAATACCTTTCGTGCACTTAGAGAAATAACTTCTTCTTCCCTTGGTGTTCACCTTCATGCGTTTCTTTCAGCATAGTCGGGATTTCAGATTTTTCTAAACATCGTAACAGGTCGCCTCCAAAGCTTTTGCGGTATAGGATTCCCTCATGAAACATGAATATTTTGGCCCTTTGCTTCATCTTGGCTGCGTCTTTCTTTTCGGCAGGCAACACACCGTCACGGAGATAGTTTACGTATGGTTCTCGCTAGTCCCCAGCATATCCAACATTAAAAAACTCTAATTGATGTGGCGGCGCCTGGAAATTGGAGCAAGATCCTTGAAGCGCTTGGGATTGGGTTTCCATATCTGGCCAGTAGTAGCCAAGGCGTTGAAGACGTCGATAAAGAGTCACACTAACGTTTGTCCACAGATTTCGCCATGAATACTGTTAAGTTGCAGCTGTGCTTCTTCGTCTCCGAGGCATCTTGATAGGGATCCATCTGGGTTTCGGTGGTATAATACTCCATAAAGCATGAAGAAGATTTGTAGGGTTTTGAGACTAACCTTCCCTTGGGAAAGAGAACTATTAAGCTCTTGAATGATTGGAGTTCTCCAATCATTGACTTCAGTATCCTTGGCCTGTGAAAGCCATGTTGACGCCATGGTCCGTCTCTTCACTATCAGAGTTTCTTCTAATCCTTCGAACTGCAACTTTGAGGCTAACGTGGCTAGGCAATCGGCGTGTTTGTTGTTGTTGCGGCCAATATGGGTTATGGTCGCATCAGCAAAGTAGTTCAGAATCTTTTGCGCCTCGGATCTATAAGGGGCTAGTGTTACCTCTTTGAGTGAGTATACTCCATTCATCTGTTTGACTAATAGTTTGGAGTCGCCTCTTACTTCTAGGTGTCATTTGTCCAGTGACAATCTTATAAGGAAAGCTTCATATTCTGCTGAGTTGTTAGTGCACTGAAAGTCCAGCTTTAAAGAATGCGAAAATACTTCACCAGTTGGAGACACCAGAACTATACCCGCTCCTCCAGTATTACTGCTAGGGGTAGCAGATCCATCGAAATATAATAGCCACGCTTTTTATTTGACAAAAGAGATTTCTGGAAATTCCCAAGGAAGGTCTTCATGTAGTGCGGTGGTACCTTCTCCCGGGAATGCCGCTAGAAAATCCGTCACCGCTTGTCCTTTAATAGCCCGCGTAGGAGTGTACGTTATGTCAAGCTCCGACATTTGGAGCATCCATTGTGCCGGCCTGCCTATCAAGGCTGGTTTTGAGAGAAAGAACTTAACGGGATCGGCTTTGGCTATGAGTACTACTTTGTTTGACAACAGATAGTGTCTAAACTTCTAAATAGCATGAATTAGGGCCAGACACGCTTTTTCTGCCTTAGGATACCTGAGTTCAGCATCCCTCAAAATACGAATGAAGTAGTATATAGGGTGTTCAATCCCCTCATCATCTTCTTGAGCAAGGAGGGCTCCGACAGCAGCATCGCTGGAAGCGGTGTAGAGGCACAACGACTTCCCTTGTATGGGAGATTTTATAACAGCCGGCGATGATAATATTTGTTGAATCTTTTGAAAGTCTTCTTGCTGTGGCGTGGTCCAAACAAAGCTTTCTCCCTTTTTCAGCAATGGGGTGAATGAAGCGATAAGCTGGGCCAAACTAGGTATAAAACGCCGAATGTAGTTTACTTTGCCAATGAAGCTCTGGAGTTCTTTCACAGTTTTCGGAGGGGGAATTGTGAGGATGGCTTGGGTCTTGGTCGGATCAACCTTGATTCCTTTAGCAGGGACTTGGAATCCTAGAAATTTGCCAGAAGAAACCCCAAAAGCACATTTCAAAGGGTTCATCTTTAGTTTGTATTCACGACACCTTTCGAACACGTTCCGTAAAACGTCTATATGGGCCACTCGAGTTTTCGATTTGACCACTATGTTATCCACATAATCTTCAACTTTCTTTTGCATCATGTCGTGGAAAATTATAGTCATGGCGCGTTGATAGGGGCGCCAACATTTTTCAAACCAAAGGGGATCACAGTATAATAAAAGTTTCCAAGGGGAGTTCGAAAAGCTGTCTTAATTGCGTCATGTTCGTACATATTTATATGATTGTATCCATTGTGCCCATCCATGAAGGAGAACATGCCGTGTCCACTGGTGGCGTCTACTAGCATGTCAATATTGGGAAGGGTAAAATCGTCCTTGGAGAAGCATTTGTTCAGATCTCTGAAGTTGACACAACACCTGATTTGACCGCTTTTCTGATTTACAGGAACCACATTGGCCAACCAGGTGGGATGGTGAATGGGTTTGATGAAGTCGACCGCTAGTAGCTTCTGAATCTCGTTCCTTATTTGTTCCTCTACATCATGCCTGAATTTCCTTTGAGCTTGCTTGACCGGTTTGGATCCGGGTATTACATGCAGATGATGAGTGACCAGTTTTTCATCCAGGCCGGGCATTTCCTCGTATGTCCATGCGAATATGTCTTGGTACTCCTTAAGAAGATAGATAAGTTTTGTGCGTTCATCCGCACACAGATCCGAACTGATGGAGATAAGCCTTGGAGATTCCTCATTTCCGATGTTGACGATTTCAAGCTCATCCGTAGTGGAGTCGGTGCTATCTTGCAACTGCCGTGCAGCGTCTGGTACTTCTACTCGCGGCGCGTCATTCTGGCTGCATTCCATTGGGCGGAGAGACTGGGTGGCAGTCTCCCCTGTTAATTTCTAACAGCGGCGCCGATATACGGTCTTCCCTTTTTGGTCACGACTCGCCACAAAAGCCCGCTCCCTCTTGGTATGAAGATGAGCCGAGCTTTTGTTAGATAAAGGAGAATCGGCGTTTCCTGGAGGTATGCCGTGAGATATGGATTCTTTGTTCAGTGATGCGAGCCGGTCTTCCTCTTCGATT
Source organism: Papaver atlanticum (assembly GCA_023531105.1). Taxonomy (NCBI): domain Eukaryota; kingdom Viridiplantae; phylum Streptophyta; class Magnoliopsida; order Ranunculales; family Papaveraceae; genus Papaver; species Papaver atlanticum. The sequence continues at coordinate 359,154 of JAJJMB010017174.1, forward strand.
GATGTCCATGTAGGGAGTGGAGTGTAATAAGCTTTTCTTAATGGATCCTTTGAATTTTCTCTTGGCTCGAACAGCTCCACGCCACAAATTGGCGCATATGAAGATAATGATGCAGGAATGCGAACAACTTCTTTATTCAGCATAGTTTTCAGGCATTGGTGATATGTTGAGGGAATAATCTTATTATCGTGAAGCCAAGGTCTTCCCAGTATCATGTGGTAGTCTGGTTCCTTTTCTATTACCTCGAATTTCACTTTCGCCTGAACAGGCCCTACTGATAGATTCAGATAGATGTACCCATACGTGCTGGTTTGGTTTCCTTCAAAATCTGTCATCATGGTAGGTTGCCGTATAATTTTATTTGGCCGAACATTGGCTGTCTTAAGAGTCTTGAGCGGAATAACATTTGATGACGCTCTTGTATCAATGAGATCCCTCTTGAATTCTGTATCTTTGATGCGTGCAGTAACATAAAGGGCTCTGACGTTTTTGAGGCTTCAGTGTGCGAAGGAGCCAAGCGTGTGTCTAGAGCTACCCTATTGATCGCAGCGAATGTCTCCGCTCGTTGGCTAACCAATTGGCATGGCGCCTGTGATGATTACCAGGCGCGGTTTGGGATGGTTTGTAGACGATCCCAATACTTGGGCGCAGAATGCAGCAACGGTGTTGGCACGCTGTTTGTGGTGGCATGGCGATGCCTATTTGGGCTCGTTGGGGAGCGGCTAAACTTAATAAATCAAGTGGCCAAATCTTACGGTCGTGATTATTTTTTGGAGACTGGCTTGGGCCGTCTAGATTAGATTCCTAATGGAATTAGGCACATCGACCCACCAACTTCCAATCTTTATTAAAAGTGTGTGTGGCGGGTTTTGAGCGATTTAATTGGTTGCTGGGAGAAGGGGCCAGCAAGAGAAAGACGGAGCATGGCCAACGGCCACAGACGGCGCCCATTGGAGCGAATTGGCCGGCTATGTGGCGTGGCCGCGCCTCTTTCGTCATTGCTCCTATTTGCCACAGTTCCTCTTCTTTTTCTTGTTTTCTGGTAGGACTTTGCTCCCACTAGCTCCGTGTTGGATCAGTTTCCTAGTTTACCTAGGTTTGGCCTCGACCAATAGGGTTCGAGATATTTGCACAAGGCGCAAAAGACCAAATGTTTACAAATTAATTAGGCCGAAAATTGAATCTTTTGAGTTATCACAAAATTGACCAAATTTAACAAATTTTGTGTGTTGACAAAAAAATTCCTTTTATTCTCAGAGAGCAGTTAGCGCGTCTTCTGATTGAGCATTTTCATGCAAACCTTAATTTTGATACTTCTATAAATTCATGCTACTCAGCTGCGAGTGAACACTAATTGTCATGTCATACCAATACTAAGGGTTCAGCTGGGGAACATAACATAATAAAATACTCAATAAACCATACACTAATGAGTAATGCAGGCGAGACTTTTACAGAATGTTTGGGATTGTTGCTACATGCACCATTCTGAATAAATATACTGAATTGCTCAACACATGTGTGAGTAGAGAGGCCCGGGCGCTCATTACTTTTAAATGGCTCATTCCTTTTGCAGACGGCGCATTAAAAACAGGGTTTTTCAACTTTATCCCTGAACTAAAAACCACCATCAACAACAAGACACAATTGAAGAAAAATCGATTTGATTCACTCGAATCAAGTCATGAACATTATAGCCACGGTTTGCAAAAGATTGCATTCCTTATTATATATAAATGTATTAGATCATGAACAAACCGATTTTAGAACATCATTTACTTAGGTATGCATATAGGTATACGTACCTAAGTAGCCGGACCAAGTTTGGATTTCGCCAGTACGCGAACTGGTATGTGTACCATCCAAACTCAGCAGAAATTCCGTACCTGAACCTTACGCCAGTACGCGTACCGGTTTGCATACCAGGTTCCCGGATTTCCTCAAACCAAAAAGTACGCATACGGGTATGCATACCATGGTTCCCGTACATGGATTACATATATGCAAGTACACATAATATGTTTAAATCCATTTGTTTTAAACTCTATTTCAATCATTGAAACTTTCTTAGAGGATGACAAGAGTTGTTTTCACTAACTATTAGCATCAAAGGGATTTTCAAGTTATTGAAATAATCAATATGAAACATTCCAAGTCTACATCAAATGACTGTATCACACAAATCATGTAAGATGTTACCAGGAGATTTTCATATGATCATCTTTTGACTTTCATCAACAGTATAAGATGAACTTGGTTGAAGCGAAAGCTTACCAACACATATTTCGAGAAATATGTAAGCGAGTTAAACTCAGCTCGAAATATCAAATGTGTATAATAGAAATCTATATAACTATACGACTTTTGTCTCAAATAGGAGATAGAGTGGATAGACTTTTGAGTTATAGATGAGTTCAAGTCTTCACATACCTTTTGTTGATGAAGTTCCACAAGCTCCCCTTAGTAGTTATTCGTCTTCAATCGATGAACGCCGTGAAGTCTAAAGCTCAACTACACTTTCTATCCTAATCCGAGACTTAGCTATAAGTAGACTAGAAATCAAGACTTATAGTTTTGGCAACTAAACTTGACAACAAGCTTGAGATAACAACGCTTGCGAGTTCGACCGTGCAGTTCTCTAACAATCTCCCCCTTTGTTGATGGTGGCTTTTAGTATAGGGAGAAAACTGTAAAATTCTATCTACCTGACCCAGCATCAGAAGTAGTAGACCTTGATATGTCTATATTCCGCAAGGAATTTGAAGAATATATCAAAATATGATGAGTGCATATGTCTCTCTTCATATTATTTTGAAACTCAAGATCCTAGATAAATTGTTCACTAGTATAGAGCCTAATGAGTATATAAGCTCCTAGTTGCATTACTCACTAATGCCGGAGCCTGCCGAGTATTTATTCTATGTTATGTTCCCCGGCTGAACTCTTAATATTGGTATTACATGACAATTAGTGTTCACTCGCAGCTTAGTAGCATGAATTTCCCGAAGTATCAAGATTAAGGTTTGCATGAAAGTACTCAATCAGAAGATGCGCTAACTGCTCACTGATGATAAAATTAAATAATATTGTGTTAACACACAGTTGTTCGATTTTGTGATAGCTCACAAGATTCAAATTTTTGCCTAATTAAAAATTAGGTTTTTGCGCCCTGCGCAATATCCCGAACCCTATTGGTCGAGACCAAACCTAGGTAAGCTAGGAAACTAATCCGCCATGGAGATAGTAGGAGCAAAGTCCTACCAGAAAACAAGAAATAAAGATGAACTACGGCAAATAGAAGCAACAGCAAAAGGAGGCACGGCCACGCCACTTAGCCGGCCAATCCGCTCCAACAGGCGTCTCCTGTGGCCGGCTGGCCATGCTCCATGTTGCTGCTTGCCGGCCCCCTTTCCCATCGACCAATCAGATCGCTTTAAACGCGCCACACGCACTTTTAAATAAAGCTGGAAGTTGGTTGGTCGACGCGCCTAATTCCTTAAGGAATTTAATCTAGGATGCCCATGTCAGTCTCAAAAACATTCACGGCCACACGATTTGGCCGGACAACCTAATGAGTTTGGCTTCCTCCCAATGAGATCAAGCAAACTCCATGATGTCCACCAGCGGGCCCACATCATTCCATCTAATAGGAATCCTCCTATCCTACCAGCAACATCCCTGATCGCTAGCAATAGCTAAGCTAGTAGCGCTGTTGAAAAGAAGTTAAACGAGTTAAAACTGGCCATGATAGTATCGAACTCATCGCATCCGTCCAACTTAGCCAGCCTAGTTGGATGGCTTAGATTTCGTTTCAAACGACCAATGAAGTGCCGGTATGCTCGCCAGCAACCCATCTCCATCCCTGGCCAATCGAACTACCCACGACATGCCAAGAGCACCTCAAACCGATTGCTCAAAGTAGGCTGGCCGCGCGGGTTACAAAACCCTAATTTATGTTAAGCAGCGGTATATTACTGACGCAAAACGATCTCGGCCGTCTAACTTCGCCAGCCGAATTGACCGTCCTAGATTCAGTCTCGATTAACGAGCAAGGTACGGATACGCTCACCAGCGGCCCATCTATTGTGCTGGCCGGGCGAATAGCTCCCCACATGGCGCCAACACAGAAAACGTTGGCCCTAAAATAGGTTGACCACACGGATTTTTAAAACCTAAATTAAATCAACGACAGCCATTAACTGCCGCAAACAAGATGTGGCCATGATCAACGACCACTCCCCTTCCATAAGCCGCGATCGTCCAAGCCACGGCCTCCCCATATGGCTCCCAAACAATCGTTCAAAAGAGGATGGTCGAGCCATTTACATGAATTTTAAGGCAGCCATTAACTGCCGCAAATCATCTCGGCCGTCCGAATTCTCCAGCCGAATTGACCGGCCTAGATTAAATCTTAGGCGACCAATAAGATGTCACCATAGTCGCCATCCATCACTCTCCTATAGAGACCGGTGGCATATCTTTGGCGCGCGTGAATGGCTCCTGGCAGCTTCCTGAAAATGACTGGTCATGCTCCTTTTAATACATTAAGCTCCACGACTTATTTAAGAGAGCTTTATACAATGATGCTTTACATGCATCGATTATTTTGAGCTGCTTGCTTAAAAGCGATGCTTTACATGCATCGAATACATACGATATTTTACGGATTTACAAATAACTCAGTTATTTAACCTAATAGCATCACATGTTATTCTTTGCGGCAAGTCTCATGACTTGGCTCGTCACACATGACTACCCGCCACCTAGTTTACGCGTGGTTGGTCAGAATAATTAGGCAAGACCCAGCAACTTGCTACATATTTTTTATAAAATACTCGAGACATCAAACGTGTCATAAACTGGGGGATGTTCATCAGGGTATTGGTTTGGCGGTTTACGGCGTGCGGCGTGCAACACGTCCATTATGAGAAAGTGTCAGGAAAGGCGGACAGTTAGTGGCAACAGAGAAGTAGTGGGTGTAAACTGGCTCGTCTTCCCTCACAGTAAGACGTGGTTTTCTACATTTTCACATGACCCCACTTATCCATCACTCAACTACTCCCACTTCCTATGAGATCAGGGTGCGTGCAACTATGACTGATATAAATAGGTTTCGACCTATTTCAACCAACAACAGAGTTTTGGTTATCAACCCAAGTATCCAGAAAAAACACCAAGAACTTATAGCTTACATTACGCAATCCAGTTCTATATTCTGATACAAGTCATAAAATAGCCACACCTTCAGAGTTAACCATTCTGATCTCAACACCTTCTCCGCTTCCCTCCCTAAGATAAACCCTTCTCCTTCACTTTGTGACCGAAGCAAGGATGGAATGGCCATTTCTTGGTTTAGGCCAGAATTGTATAGATTGATCTCTCGAATCTAAAGTACTCCCGTGCAGTGCATTTGTTTAAGGTTTAGATTCGTTTCTCGGCGGCACACCCAGATTTACCAAAACCAGGAGAATCAGTTTTTACCCCAAAACACCCTTTATCAATTTTAGTGACAAAACTATCAACACATATGGAATACAAAATAAATAAACTTTGTAGCTTCTCATCCAAATGCTTGATTTCCTTGGTTCTTCAACATTACTCGAAATCTTCGTCACTTCCAAGTACTCCAATGATTCTGAATGTGTTCAACTCAGCATCATAGTTGTTGAAGATCCGTAGCTATAACAATGAGAAAATAGTTGCTCTCAATCATTGTTATACAATGTCATAGTATTATTACACATCATCAAAGTTCAATTGTATCACAACTTTGACAACAATACTATGGTGATATGTACCACCCCCCCTTAGTCACTACTTCATCTCACATGAAAACCACTCCCCCTTACATAATGATCCGTAAACCATATGTATTTGCAGTGTGAAATATACATTAATTCTCTCCCTTTTTGTCAATAAAAATTGGAAAAGGTATGAAAATTAGTGGGATCCTAATGAAATTTCCATAGAGATACTTCATGACCAAAAAAGAACAACATATCAACTTGTTTAGATGCCATCATATAGCCAAAGCTAAATGCATTCATCAAAGAGTTTCTAAAGATACAAGATAACTCCTACAATATTCCACAGCCGCACTCCCCATAAAGATTTGGAAATTAAGCACAAGTTCAATTAAGAACTCTCCCCCATATAATGTCATTCCCGAAAGAACAACAAGAGCGACCTTACTTTCACAAGAAAAGAAGGATTTCTTTGGACATTAACAAATCACATGAAACATGAATTTGTATCCAAAATACTCAATTAAATTAACCACAAGAGAACCCGTGATTAATTTAATCGGAAATGCTCACATAAGAGAACTTACGGAGCCGCACAGTATTTACACAAAGATGTGGATCAGGGAAGACCAATACTGCATAATAGACAAAGATTCATTCTATCTTTCATCACTATTTGCATAGAGACATATAATATACTTAATGTTTGTAAGCAAAAGTTCATCGTATCTTCCATCAATATTTGCATAATGACATAATAGGTTAACTTTTGTTTGTCAAAAGTTCATTCAATCTTTTATCAATATTTGCATAATGACATATGAAAGACTTAACTTTTGACATATATGGGATAATCATAGTTCACGGACGCAAACATACATATCCCATAACAAGTTGCAATATATGAAACCATAAAGATTAATACTGCAAAATCATCTTCCAAATAAACTTTAGAATTTAAATAAATAAATCTAAAAACATTGCAAGATGAAAATCGTTGGAAATAGCTATGTGTACTCACAATAATGACTATTCCAAACCCTAGTTATCCTTCTTAAAACACATGAATAAATTCTCATAAGAAGTTTCCTAGAGAAAAGAGATAAGATAAGAGAACTTTAGGCATCATCTTCATCATCGGAGACCATCAAGGTAGCTTGAATCTTATCCATGCCTTCCTTGATTTCGGGTTACTTAGTGGCAATAACACACAATTGTTCTTGCACACACCTTACCTTGGAATTGATCTTACACACGCCCCTGTGAATTTGATGAAGAAGACTAAAGGTGGTAGAATCACAAGAACCGACAATGGTATCACATATTTGTCTCTTGAAAGCATTCTCCTTCATACGTTTGAAGGTACAAGGACGAACAAGCTTGGGAGTTCCAATAGAGTTGCCAATAGGAGCAATGGAGTAGGAGCGACAAATTTGCTCAATCAAACAAGGAAAGCCTAACTTCTTGTTGGAAGACGTCATCGAAATCATTTGAAGAATGATGAATCCACAAATGTCGAGACTTTGAGTACCCAATTCAAGGAAATAGACCAACTCCGCAAACTCACGACTCCACCGAGAATTCTCAATTATGGAGGGACAAAGATTAGATATAACAAGTTTTCCAAAGCACATCAAGGCAAAACTAAGATAATTAGTAGGAAATTTTCCATTGATCCAATCAACATTTTTCCCACAAAGACCATTAGAAATGGTTTTATCGGATGGTCTTTCTTCCCTTGGTCTAGGAAGGTGAAAATTACCCAAAGAGATTTTGGTAATTCTTGAAATTAACTCTCTATTAACAAGAATCCTTTCTCTATTTATCATGGTCTTGAATTCCATGTCAACAAGATCAACATCATGGATGTTAGCATAGAAAATTCTTGTTAGAGTGTCAAAACCTTCACCAAGATCATCAAAGATGTTTCCAAGCTTAAATTTTTCAAAGCAAACCAAATCTTCTTTATGACCACTAACCATTTCCAATTTCTTTTCTAAAATAAATCCACTAGAAGAAATTCTTTCAAAGATTTCACTACTAGAATCATTGATAAACCTAATTCTAATAGAATCTTGTATTTGTGGTATAGTCATGCTAGAAGATGATGAATCCAAGTTTTTTGAAAACTTCTTTGAAACCTTGAAATTTCCCATGAGACCTAGAAATTGAGAGTACAAGGAGAAGGAAAAACTTACTTAGTGTGCTCCTTGAAGATGAGGAAAAACTTTAGTCTCTTTTGAATTCTCCAAAGAAATTTTAATGGAGATAAAACATGAACCCTAGAAAAGTTCACGTAAGCGGACTAGTGAAGGGAAGAAGAAAGGTACGCGTACCATACTTCTTATATACCCAATAATGGGCTTGGACCCGTTCATGAACCGTGACCCACAAAAGAAAAGCAAGATTTCTTAATCCAAGGTACACACACTGAAAGGATCAATACCGTGCAGTAAAGGGAAAGTAGGAAGAACTTCATCACCTTTATTAACCTTGGATAGAGAGAAAAAAGAAGAAAAATAAATTAACCCAAGCACAAAAATAACCCAACCGTTACTTGCCCCATCTTAAGATATATACAAATGGGGTAGAGCCAAGCTTGTTACCAAGAGGCGAGATGTGCAGAGACATTCTCATGCACTATTTCCGGTTGATATTTGTGAATTGTACCAGAAGTGTAATCATAGTAATGATGATACTCAGGGTTAATAGGATTTTTTGAAACCCTTTTCTTATGACCAAGAAAAGACCTTTTCCGACAATTAGAACTTACACCGAACTCACCAGACATTTTTTTATCAATCTCACATGAGTTGGTAGTAAGCCTAGTTCGTACATCATGAATACATGATTTGACAGGTACAAAAATTTTATCAAAACGATTCTTATTCTTAATCGAATTAAGCTTTTCTAAGAATTTAAAAACGCTTTCAAAAGCTCTAAATAGATCTTTGTCAATTGATCCATCACGATAGTATTCCTCAAAAAGATTAATGGTCAATCTAGTGAGGTCCCATATCTTTGAGCGTTTACCACGTTTTCTCAAACATCCTTTCTTAGAAGAACTTTTAATTTTTCCTTTAGACTGTTTCTCATCATCTAAGTTTTCCAAAGTCTTAGATGGAACGAGATTATCATAAGAGACCATAGGTCTAATGCATAATAAGATCTGAACAACCTTTAAGGAATTCTGGCGTGTATTATAGATGCCAAGAGAAAGTTTCCAAAAGAAATTTCCCATAGGAACAGACTTTAGAGATCAGTCAAACACAAACTTATTAGGTTTAAAGTGTTTGCCTGCTATGATACCAATTGAAAAAGCAGGGGTCTAACAGCCACAACCAATATTTCACTTATAATTCCAAGAGAATCAACTAGACAGTCAGACTCAATCAATGGAAATATATCCAAGAGTTGTACCTCTGTTTCACAATGTAATCAGAAAATCAAACAGATGGAAATCTGTGAGCCTGATTATTAACGGTACCAAAGACCAATGTTCAAGTGTCAATCAATATAATCAACAACCAAAGGTTGGATTCTCTAATTGATTGAACTACGCACAACCTATGATATTTTTATTATATAATAAAATATAATGCGGAAAAGAAATAACACAAACACTAGAAATTTTGTTAACGAGGAAACCGTAAATGCATAAAAACCCCGGGACCTAGTCCATATTTGAACACCACACTGTATTAAGCCGCTACAGACACTAGCCTGCTACAAGTTAACTTCGGACTGGAATGTAGTTGAACCCTAATCAATCTCACACTGATCAAGGTACAGTTGCGCTCCTTACGTCTCTGAATCCCAGTAAGACTCTACACACTTGATTCCCTTAGCTGATCTCACCCACAACTAAGAGTTGCTACGACCAAAAGTCGAAGACTTGATAAACAAATCTGTCTCACACAGAAAAGTCTATTGTATAGATAAATATGTCTCCCACGGATAAACCTATGAGTTTTGTTCCGTCTTTTGATAAATCAAGGTGAACAGGAACCAATTGATATACCGGACTTATATTCCCGAAGAACAGCCTATAAATATCAATCACCTCACAATAATCTTAATCGTATGGTAGCGAAACAAGATATTGTGGAATCAAAAACGATGAGACGAAGATGTTTGTGACTACTTTTTATATTGCCTATCGGAGATTAAATCTCGAGCCAATCGTAGAAAAGATAGTACTCAATCACGATAGAAGATGTAAGATCAGATCACGCAACTACAGAGAAAATAGTTGGGTTTGGCTTCACAATCCCAATGAAGTCTTTAAGTCGTTAACCTACATGGTTTCGTGAAAAACCTAAGGTTAAAGTAGAATCGACTCTAATCGCAACTAGTATCACACAGAAGGTGTGGGGATTAGGTTTCCCAGTTGTTAGAGTTCTCCTTTATATAGTCTTCAAATCAGGGTTTGCAATCAATGTTACCTTAGTAACAAAGCATTCAATATTCACCGTTAGATGAAAACCTGATTAGACTCAAGCTAATATCTTTCAACCGTTAGATCGAACTTCGCTTGTTACACACAAATTAAATGTACCTTCATTTAGATATGAGCAACCGTACCTAAACGTGTACACCTTGTTGGATCAACAATAGTTAACCGAAGTTATCCATATGAACACTTTCATATCAACCTTATTCATCTTAACCATAACTAGTTCAAATGACTCAAATGAAACTAGTTCTAGAGTTGTTCAATTGTTTATATTCTCATAGAAGTATACAAGACACAATTGAAGCAAAATCGATTTTGATTCACTCGAATTAAGTCATGAACATTATAGCCACGGTTTGAAAAAGATTACATTCCTTATTATATGAATGTATTAGTTCAAGAACAAACCGATTTTAGAACATCATTTACTTAGGTATGCGTACCTAAGTAGCCGGACCAAGTTTGGGTTTCGCCAGTATGCGAACTGGTACGTGTACCATCAAAACTCAGCAAAAATTCCCGTACTTGAACCTTACGCTAGTACGCATACCGGTTTGCATACCAGGTTCCCGGACTTCCTCAAACTAACAAGTACGCATACTGGTATGCATACCATGGTTCCCGGACATGGATTACATATATACAAGTACACATAATATGTTTAAATCCATTTGTTCTAAACTCTATTTCAATCATTGAAACTTTCTTAGAGGATGACAATAGTTGTTTTCACTAACTATTAACATCAAAGAGATTTCAAGTTATTGAAATAATCAATACGAAACATTCTGAGTCTACATCAAATGACTGTATCACACAAATCATGTAAGATGTTACCAGGCGATTTTCATATGATCATCTTTTGACTTTCATCAACAGTATAAGATGAACTTGGTTGAAGCGAAAGCTTACCAACACATATTTCGAGAAATATGTAAGCGAGTTAAACTCAGCTCGAAATATCAAATGTGTATAATAGAAGTCTATATAGCTATACGACTTTTGTCTCAAATAAGAGATAGAGTAGATAGACTTTTGAGTGATAGATGAGTTCAAGTCTCCACATACCTTTTGTTGATGAAGTTCCATAAGCTCCCCTTAGTAGTTCTTCGTCTTCAATCGATGAACGCCGTGAAGTCTAAAGCTCAATTACACTCTCTATCATAATCCGAGACTTAGCTATAAGTAGACTAGAAATCAAGACTTATAGTTTTGCCAACTAAACTTGACAACAAGCTTGAGATAGCAACGCTTGCGAGTTCGACCGAGCATTGCTCTAACACCTATGTTTGACCCTAGATTTTCTAATCCAGGCCCTTGTTAATCTGACACGACCAAGAAACACCGGGACCACAAGTCCGGCTAATCTATAAGCTCAGTTCCCGGACCATAGGCCCGAATATTACATAGTACTCCTTCCATATCGGTTTAGATAAAGGTTCTGGGTTTATTTTTAGTTCCAAAACAAATGAAGGTTTTTCATATTGTCCCAATTTTTTCACGAATTTGTCCCTACGTTAAAAATACACTAGACACAAGGAATAAAAATTAGGAGGTTTAAATAACTTTTTTTTTAATAGGAAATGATATAGATATATTAATAAGAATGAGAAACTACAAATTGTTTTGTTCCTGTTGGAGTAAAACATTTATCCAATCAGGCATATTGGTATCTGAGATAGAAGAAAAGTCTTCAGACATTGCTTTTTTTGCAATTTTGTCTGCTAAATTATTTGCTTCTCTTTTGACATGAGAGCAATACCAGAAATCAAAATTTATAAGGATTATTAGTGCATCAAAAATTAAATTTGCAGTAGTCCACTTTATTGCTGAAAATTTCCCATTCAAAGCATTGATCACATTGCTACAGTCTCCCTCCAGGTGAATTGAAAGCTTTCCTTGTTCTTTAACCCATAATACAGCTTTAAATAGAGCTTTAGCTTTAGCTTGTTCAGGGTCTAAGGCTTTACCAGATCCTCCTCGCAGTCAATTGCAGATCCCTGAAATGTTTCTACGGATTAGTCCAAAGCTATAAGCACCAGAATCTTTAATGAATGCAGCATCAAAATTAATTTTATCCACATTATATGTTGAGATAGTCCAAGAAGGAGCAATTATGTCATCATTATTGTTTGTTTGAATAGAAGTTATGCTTGCAGACCAACTTCCCAATTCAGCTAGAATAATATTAATAATGGAAGATACATTCACCTGCACGTTGTCAAAATGTTTAGCACATCTAGATTTCCAAACTATCCAAGTAATGAAACTTATCTCTGTAAATACCTGAGAGTTCACCTGAATTTGAGAGGAGTTAATGTTAAACAAACCACACAACCAGGATTGAAAGTTTAGGTTCTTCAGAGAATTGTATATAGTTGGGTTAACACCATTGTATATTTTCTCAGTAATTTCACAGTCAACAAAAAGATGCTGCACAGATTCTGAGTATTTACCACACAAGCAACAAACTGTATCCTGATGTTGAGTATATCTAGCTAACCATTCCTTAGTGGGGATACAGTTATGCAAGCAATTCCACATGAAGTATTGTATTCTAGGGGGAAGCCTAACCTTCCAAAAAGAGTTCCATGCTATGTTAAAATTGTTTTTAGTAGGATGCTTAACAAGATAGTCAATAAGAATGACTTTATAAACACTTTTAACAGAGAACTGCCCATTAGCAGCTGGTTTCCACCTAAGTTTATCTTTACCATAGACATGAATTCTGATCTAAGTAATAGCAGAAACAGTATCATGATCAAAAATAGCATTCAGAGTTTCTAATTTCCAAGTTTTAGTATTACCGTCAATCAGTTGATTAACATGAGAAGGGTTCATAGCAATTATTGGAGCTCTTGGAGGACCTTGAATTCCTGGAATCCAGTTATCCCTCCAAATTTTGATAGTACTTCCATCACTAACTTCTAAAATGTAATGTTTTTTTAACAATTTCTAAACCTTGACAGATGCCTACCCAAATCCAAGATCCCTGCTTAGGTATGATATCAAGCAGAGGATTTAAATTATTGAAATACTTACATTCTAGGATTTTCACCCAAGAGGCATCTGGTTGTTCTGACATCCTCCAAGCAAGCTTGGCTAATAAGTCTTGATTTAGAAGATCAGATCTTCTAATGTTTAGACCACCAAGAACTCTAGGGAATTGAATATCACTCCATCTTTTTGGGTACAGACCTTTACCATTTTCCTGTTTCCCCCACCAGAAATTCCTTTGGATGGCATCCATTTTATTAGTAATACTTTTTGGCATGGGGAAAACAGCTAAATGGTGGTTAGCCATACTCCCTAAGATAGACTGATTAAGGATAGTTTTACCTGGAGGAGCAAGAAAAATAGATTTCCATGGAGCTAGTCAACCAGAGTAACTTTCCATGAGATGAACAAAGGAATCAGCTTTGTGTTTTTGCAGAAGTAAGGGCACACCAAGATATTTTTCCTGCAGGGACATTCTCTTAATCTATAAAATGTCAGCTAGTTCATTTTTCATGTTAGGAGGAAATTTGAAACTGAAAGCAAGAACTGATTTGTCAAAATTAACAGCTTGGCCAGAGTATTTACTAAATTGTTTAATAATACTTGCTAGATTCCTAACATCTTTTTTCCTAGCCTTGATGAAAATTAAATAATCATCAGCAAAAAAATAGATGAGTTATAGCAGGGCAGTTTTTAGTTACTTTGAAATAACTAATATTATGGGATATATTTGGGAAAAGTTTACTCTTTCTCATTTTTCTAAATAAACATGAAAATACCTTGACTAAATTGGGACTGAGGGAGACCGAGGGAGTAGAATGAACCATGGTGCGAGGATGGTTTGTCCATTTGTCAAAAGGATTCTTTTGTACGAAGTACCATACAAACTTAATAGACACACACAAAAAAAAAAAAGTGAAACAGAGTAATTATGATATCCATTCATCCATAACTCTATCTGGTCTTCTGAAAATTCTCGTTCTACTTAACCTAAACCAAACAATTGTAAGATAAGAGTGACTACTAACAAGTGAGTTTAGCTATTTGATTATAAGAAAATGCCAACTTTAAATCTTTTTATCAATATTCCGGTAGATTCTGTTATAGCTTCAGATATTCTCAAAGATGCAACTAAAGTTGTCGCAAAAATCATTGGCAAGCCTGAATCTGTAAGTTTTATAACCTAAGTCCAGTTTTGTTAATATTATATTCACAGTTTGTTCCAGTCTTGTGCATGACTTGTTTGATAATTGTACTGTGTGGATGGTTGCTTTTTTTTTGCTTTTTTTGGGACTCCACATATGATGCTTTAAGCAAGCATAGAGGTTTCTAATCTTTGTTTTCTGATTATCCCGGTTTAGTTACAGTTCATTATGTGATGATTTTAATGGGTAGAAGGTTGAGTTCTTGCTACTATCTGTTTTGGGTTCTTCTTGTTTGTTATTGTCTATGTAATGGTGGTTCATATGAGACTCTGTACAAGAAATAAGAAAGCCCTTTTCCTCCTATCTTGTGTGCATATAGAAGATGCAGGAAAGCTCTTGGACTATGTCGAATCCTAAATCATTGTATTATTGTGAGCCTTTGTAGTGGTTCTCTTATTTCACTGCTTCAGTCCAAACACTTCCAGTTTTGCTAAAACTCAATATGCACAAAATGTAGTCATGGGTACAATTTTTTATACTTAAGTTTCTCTTTCTTGTGATGGTATTTCTGTTGGACTGATTATGATTCCCTATAGTACGCTTTTAATAGGTTATTTGCTTAATGTTTGTTTATATCGGTGTTGATTGTTTAGTATGTGATGATTTTGCTGAATGGTGGAGTTCCTATTGCATTTGCTGGAACTGAAGAACCGGCTGCTTATGGAGAACTAATATCCATTGGAGGTCTAGGTCCAAGTGTTAATGGAAAACTCAGTTCAGCCATTGCAGAAATTCTTGAAACAAAGCTCTCCTTAGATAGCTCCCGATTCTATATCAAATTCTCTGACGTGGAGGTAAGCCAGTGAACCTAGTTTATTTTCTTTTTCTTTTGCTATTTACACCTCGTCTCACATGGCTCACCTGTTAGCAAAATTCTGTGTATGCAAATTTATGGTCCATCAGTATATACTAAGTTTTAGCTCCATCTATGATTTTGGGTTTTGTTCTTGATGCACGAGGAGGATGTTCGGTAATCCATAAAACCTGAGCGGAATTGGAGTTTGACTGATAATAAAGGCTTTCACTTTAGGTAAGGATGACTGATAAACAATCTGGATCATCCTCAAAGCAACCGTATCACTATTAAACTCCTAACTGTACCGTCCTGTGGTGGAAATCACCCTATGAAAAAGATGATGATGGTGTTAGTAGTACTAGAACAAAATACTTTTTAGTGGGGAAAGGCAGGATTAGGATAGAAGCTTATCTTACAGGGTCTTATAAGGATAGACTGTCCTGTGCATATACTCTTCTGTTTCTCTTTTTCCTAAAAGACCGTGTTACCTGTGGAAATTTTCTAATTGCTACTATAAAGTAGATTGAAGCTTCATGAGTGAAAATGAGGCAGTATAGATTTGGCGAGTAACCTAGATATTCCAAAAGCTTTATAATCTAACGCAAACCGTTTTAGAATATGAACAATGTGATAGAATGAGATCTATAGATTCAGATAGATTATTGAGAAAAAGAAAGCAGTCAGTGGTAATGTTAATACCTCTGTGTCTAAGCATGTCTAGTGTGGCTGATGAATTTAAAATAGCTTCCCAGCATCAAAGATGCCTTGGATGGGCTGGGATCTGCTCTCCATAAAAAATAGTCGTATCTTTGTCAACCTCCGGTAATTTGTTGTAGCATACTTAGTACTCCCAGCTAGACATGTTGATTGCTTGATAATCATCTCATCTTTTTCCTTAAAGAAACAATTACTAATATTTATTCTCGTGTGTTTATTCTTTCTGAAGCGATCATTCTTTGGGTTCAATGGCTCAACATTCGGCATGGGTTCAGTTGTTCAAGTGCTCAACATTAAGATAAATATGTAACGAAGCTATGAATTTACTTGGTTTTTGTTGTATTCTCATCTGAACAAGATGAATATCTCCATGAAGTTGATTGAATAAATAAATATCTTCATATTTACTTGCATGTTAACGTCTATATATGGATTCTTGTTCTATCCGGTGGTACTCAAATGCATCTGTTGTTTCTTAAATTTGAAAAAAAATGAGGCTCTCTTTTTACTGCATCTATTTTCATCTGCGCGTCCTGATCAAGACTTTGGACTTGTCACCAAGTAGGGCCATACTGAAATTGTTTCTCACCTCTTCTGCAACTAGTCATATCAATTCAAGAACTTGTTATATTCCATAGATACCGGTCAGGAGGGACATCAATGTAAGCGTCAAAACGGGAATTACTTATGATAAATCCGCTACAATATACTGAATTCTTCGTTTCTTCGTTCCATCTTGAGGGACCATTTCATTTTTGTATTACTCAGAGCTTAGAGTAGCAATGACTGAATCAATGAATGCTGCCAATTTTCTGCAATAATTTGAAATAATGCATCATATTGGTCCCCTACCTGATTTTTTTTTCCACCCATACCGCTGCGAGGTCGTACAGGGCCCTCTGGTCGCCCTTATGCTTGGATGTTCAAGTTTTCGGTGGGTTCTACCGCCTGACGCATTGCGAGGATTCATCGAGTGGTGAAGCGTTTTCTCCTCCAGTTAATTATGACAGCAATATCTTGTCATTCTACTCTGCATCTGCATTTCATCAAACTGCTTTTGGTTTTTCCTTTGTTTTGCCTACACCTACTGTAATTAAGGATTTGACCGACATGTTCCCTCATCTGCTAAGTATAGTGTTGGTCGTGTGTTTGACACCCTCCTGTTTAACAGTGTTTTTCAAATTCTGAGAATTAATTCGAAATTTGTACACATTATGCTCGAATTTAAAAGGCGAAAGCAATAACTCAAAACCCTGAGAAGAACTGTTCTTTCTTATTCTAAACTATGTCCATTAATGTGGAAGATTATTGAGTTACATAATAGAGCTACTCTATATTTACAGACGGTTTCACATAGCGAGATTAGCCATCTAGAGAAAGAGATACATTAACTGTTTCGATTTCGTACTTCTACGGTTGAAGCAAAAGCTCTATTAGATAGAGCTCTCCATCAAACCTCAGACCAAATGCTTCAGCAGGCAGGACCAATCCATCAACCATTCCACCAAACACGTAAATATTGCGGCCTGATTTATCTACACATGCCTGGTGAAATGACCTGGAACCCGGCTTATGGCCTTCTAGTTTCAATCTCTTCCAGACCTTCTTAGATAATACCCTTAGCTCTTGTGAGTTAGTACAAGCTTTTGCCGTTGGTATACTGTTAATATCCAACATCCAAAAATCATTTTTTCGGTGTCGAGATGAATCTTCTCCTCCATAGATTAGCAGTCTTCCTCCTAAGACAAGAGTAGCTGAGTGACCCACTCGTGGGGGAGGAATACCCACAGGGACGTCAGCGGAATCGTATATCAATGGAACCCATTCAGGGTATTCCTCTGCAATATCAAAGAGCCACACATCATTGAGGACTTCATAACCAATACCTCTTCCACCAAAAAGAACCATTCGAGTTCCTCCAATACAGGTCAAAGTGTGTCCTGAACGTGCTGGAGGTGAAAGTCGGGTAACAACCTCATGCCATGCGGCAGAGTTTATACCATTGGATAAATCTAAAATCCATGTATCGTTCAATCTTAACCCATCCAGCCCAATTCCTCCATGGATCAGCATTTTCTTGCCGTCCACACAACATCCGGCATGAGCTCCACGGGGAGGAGGTGCAGCAGAACCCACTTCGAGAAGCATCCACGAGATTGTAATTTGAAGCATTTCATCGCGCAGAACATGACCTACCCACGTATCATTCTGGCGGAGACCGTGATCATTAATCCCTCCGAAGAGGACAAGAGTTTCACCAACAACTGCACAGGTTTGGCCAAATCTTCCGCTTGGAACTCCTGAATTGGTCTTTTGCCAGAGAATCGTCTTAAATTCGTTACCAATGTATGCAACCCAAGTGTCATCCAAATGGCGCCCTGCAAGATAAGGTAATCTAGGTTAATGTGGTGAGAATGCAAAATCAGCAGAAGCTAACTAGTCATGCAAGCCATCTTTTAACAATGCCTAAAGCACACTACTTGTTTAAGTAAATATTTAGTTTTTCAATCAAATCTCTCATTCTAGATTCAAAAACTTGACATTAAATCCATGCATATTTCTCCAGAGAAGGACAGCATATGCAAAACCTTTGCCAGACAAGGTTCCCTTCATGCATAAACCACAAACCGCCCAAAAACAAATTGGAATCATCCGATAGCCATTACCAAAACCACATATTCAAATTTCATACCTGCGAGGTGAACTTGAAAAGTTGGTTTTCACTACGAAAATATTTTCCAGACTGCAAAGCTCAAGCAATAACTCCCTGATTCACATTTCCAATAGCTAGTGATGGAATTGTCTAAATCTAGAGACACACAGCATATCAAACACAGATTTACAGATGAAGTAAGATGTTCAACATAATATCAATTCAAGAACATCACAAAAGGTAGAGAATTAGGATCAATAAACCCCCCAATAGGGATATGCCATAATACCACCAAAATGACCACCTCAACCACAAATAAAGAAATTGCAAAACAGCATAGCACCATGATCAGTCAAGCATACCAACTCAAAATAAACCCACTAAAAGAAAAACCACATATCCAATTTCCAATCGCTTAAGAAACCCCTGAGTCCTCGGGAGTCCTCGTACCATGGAGTAGTCAGGTTAAGTCAAGATGCCAAGATTATATAGTATCTAAATCAACTCATTAAACAAATACAAGAGAAAACTAAAACCCCATTACTCAAAACAGTAGTAGTAGATCATACAAAAGCTAACATAAAAAATACAAAATTGATTAAAGGAAACAAATAGTTACCTCCCTCACAGCCACCTCCAAACAAGACCAGACAATCAGAAACAAAATTAATAGAATGAGAAGCTCTGGGTCTTGGAAAAGCTGAAGTATCATCAAAATAAGATAATCTGATACAATTAACAGAACCCATTTGAGTAACTAGTTGATAAAGCTTTTTCCATGAAAGTTGATGTTCAGGGGGTGAAGATGAAAGTGCATCAACATAAGAATTACCCCAATCCCTTCTACATATAGATTCCCATAAAGTTTCAGAACAAGCTACAAGTTTGAATCTTTTACAAACCATAGTAAATGAAAGAACTGATTCTATGGGTAGTAATAGTAAGATTGAGAAAAGATGGTCAGATGCTATGTGGGTTATGTTTGATTTGTTGTTTGAATTGTTGCTGCTACTGCTGCTGCTACAGAATTCTGCCATGGAAAAAGAAACCAACTTTTTTTTCCCAGACAAACTTTTTTTCTTTCTTTTCTTAGGTGCAAATGTAAGATTGTTGTTGTTGTTTTCTGTTTTGTAAGAATTTTGCTTTTTCTTTTTTTCTTAGTTGTTGATGATATTCTTGTTTGTGAAAAGATGATAGGGATTGTATCATTAGCGAAAGAAGATTATGATGCTGTTTGTCTTAGTAGTGGGGACAAAAAACTGAAGTTACTTTGTATGAGAGAGTGATGAGACAGTGTGATAGGGGTAAAATGGTCTTTTCGTTCATTGGACCAACAATACTGGAAAGAGGAGTTTTGTTTCAACACTCTTTTTCTAACAAGTGGTTTCCCGAGGTACAAAAGCTTGGTTTTTCTCTTGTTTCCCTTTCGGAAATGACTTGCACTAGTGCTGGATTTTTTACGGGGAGAACACTAAGGGAAGTAAACACTATTGTGGACTAGTTCTTTTTTTTTTGAAAATCACTTATATTAAAAAGAACACAGATTATACGGGATTTTCCATAATGTTGGTTCTCATCTAAATGATTTGAGATATTGGTGTCTACTAACATAATGTTACTCCTATTTTGAAAGCTAGAACTAGCAACTGAATTTGAAAAACATAAATCTACTATAAGAACAGAGTTTAAAAAGTGTGGCATCAACAACCATTGTTGCTTATGAATTTCCCGTTTGCGCGCTTCTTTTGCCAAAATGTCTGCCACTTTATTGCCTTTCTTGTTCGTAAAAATAAAGCCCAAAAGTTTTCACAAGTCTTCAGAATTTTCACTGCTTCTGAGACTATGCCTTGATTTCTCCAAAAAATGTTACTCTGCTTGTCCTGAGCATAGTAGATTAACCTCTAACAATCACCTTCCACCCAGAAGTTCTTTAAGTCCATGCTTTTAGCCCAGTTTGCAGTCTCCAGCATACTCAGAGCCTCTGCTTCTTCTGCTGTGGAGGCCCTGAAAGTCCCAGCTGAAGCTTGGATTGCACCACATGTATCACATCGCAGAACTATACCATATCCAGCAGGAGTACAAGAATCAATCCAAGATGCATCAAAGTTTATTTTAAGCTGATTTTCTTGGGGGTTTAGACCATCCACTATTATTTGTGTCATTTTGGTTTTGCAACACAAGAAAGGAGTTAGAAGTTACTCCCTGTTTTACTTGTCTCATAGGAGACCAAAAAGCCAAGTGCCACTGAACAACAAGAGAGAGTTGAATACTTGTAGTCGATTTTGATTGGAAGATTCTTAGACATCTTTCCTTCCAAATTAACCAACATTTAGTGGCCATGATTTCTATCTCAGAGTTATCATACACACCTGCTATCCAGTTAGAGCATATTTGTGCAAACGAGAAATCTAAATCACTACTATAATTTATACCTACCACAGGAGTTAATAAAGCAACAGATTTAGCATAGGGACATTCAAAAAATATATTCTTTAAGGACTCGCATTCATACTCACAAAAAATGCATTTCATGTCTATATTTTCCCTGTGTTCGCCTAGTTTTTTCCTAACAGGCAGGGCATTATGGATGCACTTCCATAAGAAGATTTTAATTCGTTGAGATACATTCAACTTCCAAAAATATTTCCAGAAAGCAGTGATATCAGTATTGATGGTATTAATCAAAGGATGTTTAAGTTTTTGGTACATCGATTTCACAGTAAATTTTCCGTCATTAGTAAGAAGCCATATTAATCTATCTTGTTTCAGAGTTCCATTTGTGTTAGTGAAGATTCTAATTCCTAGAATCTTGTCTGCAATTTCCAGGGCAAAGCTATTTCTAACTTTCGTTATATTCCACTTTTTAGTATTTGAGTCTAGCAACTCAGATACAAGTGTTAAGGGGTTTAGTTGATTTCCACAATAAGATATGAGGTTTTGTTCCATACCTGGGATCCATTTATCTGTCCAAATGTTGATAGACTTACCGTCGCCCACCTCCCAGCAACTGAATTTGTGGATTAAAGAAACCCCCTGCATAATGCATCCCCATATCCACAAAGCATTATAGTGTTTTTTGGCATGGAAGATAGTTGAGTTATTAAAATATTTATTCTTAATAACATATCCTAGAAGGGAGTTCTATCGAGTTGTTATTCTCCATGCTAGTTTTGCAATCATTGGCTTATTCGTTTTGTTTGCTTCTTTAAAACCCAGACCACCTACTTCAATTGGTTCACACATGAAACCCCAACTAATGGGATAGTAACCCTAAGAGTTTTTTTGTTTACCACACCAAAAGTCCCTTTGGACTGCATCTATTTTGTCTGTGATTTTTAGAGGCAGAGAAAGCACCCCATTTGGTATATGGGTAGACTAGAAAGTGCAGATGTAATCAGGACTTTTTTACTTGCTTGAACCAAAGTTGTATCATTCCAACTTTGATATTTGTTTTTCATATTTGTAACAATTTTATCAAAATTCTTAATTTTTTATCTATCAACAAATAAAGGAGCTCCTAAATAAGAGTCAGTAATGCTAATTTTATTTATCTTCATAAGTCTAATTATAATTCTTTGATGTTTAGAATGTATTCTTCTATTAAAGAAAATATTTGACTTAGAAAAGTCAATGAGCTGACCTGATGCATTATTAAATTGATTGATGATGTTTAAAAGATTTTTATAACTAACCAGACTCGCCTTAGAATACAGCAGACAATCATCTGCAAATAAGAGATGAGAAATAGGGGTACTATGCCTAGATATTTTGATACCAGTTATATGTTTGGTTTTTTCCTTTGCTGAAAGAAGCCTAGAGAACACATCCATACTGATTAGGAAGAGGTAAGGAGATAATGGATCTCTTTGCCTTAACCCTTTGGTAGGAGTGAAGAATCACCTGGTGTACCATTTAAAAAAACTGCGATGGAGGCAGTGGAGACGCATTGATGGATCAAACTTCAACGCTCATTACTAAATCCAAAAGCAGATAAAGTTTGAAGTAAAAAGGTCCAATTGACCCTGTCAAAGGCCTTGGACATGTCTATTTTAATACCTAGTCCTATGTTTTTTGTTTTCATTTTCTTTATTGAGTGAACCACTTCATGGGCCACCACAATGTTGTCTGCAATTTGTCTAAAAGACATGAAAGCCGATTGGTAAGGAGAAATCATTTTTTATAAGTGAACTTTCAACCTATTAGCTAACAGTTCAGATAGAATTTTGTATGGGGTGTTACTCAGTCCTATTGGTCTGAAGTCACTAGGGGATTTTGGTTGTTTTATTTTGGGAATTAAGAAAAGAAACGTCTCATTCAATTTTGGGTTAATTGTTTTTGATACAAAAATATTTTGAATTATTGCAACTATTTGGCTCCCGATTAGAGACCAATTATGTTTGAAAAAACTCACCGGAAAACCGTCAAGTCCTGGTGATTTATTAGATTTCATTGACTTTACTACCATCCAAACTTCATATGAAGTTGGGATCCTTAATAGATCCACATTATCCCGATCAGAAATGACTTTAGGAATGAGATTCAAAAGATCTTGGTCAGGAACACTTGGGGAGATAGTGAACAGGGTTTTAAAATGCATTTTCAATTCCTCAGCAATTTGATCTTTTTGTTTTAATATCTCCTCATTCTGGTTTAAAAGACAATCTATTTGATTACGTTTTCTTCTTTTTAAAGTTTTTATGTGAAAATACCTAGTATTTCTTTCTCCAAGATTGACAAAATTGTCTCTTGACAATTGTTTTGCGATTTCTTCCTGAGTGTCATAAAGGTTTTCCAGCTATAATAGTTTCTTATTCATAAGTAACTATTTATTATGATCTCTACTAGACGATTGAATTAATTCAATATTTTTTAGAAGTTTTTTTATTTTCTTTTCGGGAACTCCGAAAACATCTTTGCGCCAAGAGGTAAGATTTTCACCCTAGGTTTTTAGGTTTTGAACACTACGTTAGTGACATTAAGTAAAGATGGATCCTAAGTTTGCATTATTAGCTGAATACAGGAAATTTCTTTGACCAGGCGTCAAAGAACTTAAAAGGGAAATTAAGATTTTGAGTCGCGAAAGGAAAAAAGATCTAGTCTAATTGGACTATGATCAGAACCAAAAGAAGGAAGATGACTTAAAAAAGATTCAGGGAAATGAGAAATCCCATTCATTATTTGTATAGGCTTTGTCAATGTTTTTATTGCCCTCTCTATGATTGTTGCAAGTGAATAAGTTTCCTTGAAAGCCTAAGTCCGATAATCCAGCCCTTTGAAGCAGCCTTTTGAAAGGTTCTGCTTCCATACTATTGAAGGGTAGACCCCCCAACTTTTCAGAAGGGAAAAAAACTTGGTTGTAATCACCTATTACAACCCAAGGCATACCAGAGTGAGCGATTCTAGAGGATATGGTTTCTAAAAAATCCCAAGATTCTAGTTTCCTAGATTTATAAGGGTTACCGTAAAAAGCTGTTAGACGCCAATAATTATCACGGAAATTAGTTCTGATCAAAACACTTAACATATTTATGTTTGAGTGCACAATTTCGAAATGAAAACCATCAACCCATGCCAAAGCAAGTCCACCTCCTTTACCAATAGGGTCAACAAAGTAAAAATTAGGGAAGTCAGTCAGAAGTCTTTTTAGATAGTGCCTTTGAGACTTAGTCTCAGACAAAAAAAGAATATCTGGTTTTTCAGTTTTTATTATGTGATCTAAATGTTGCCTAGTTTTCTTTGTACCACACCCTTGGGTATTGCAAGCTATAATTTTTATTTTCGACTAGTTAACCATGATCATTTTATAAAAAAAACTTAGAAACTCATATGGAATGTACAAATGTTTGATGTGTTCATTTTGAGTCCATTAGGGCATTTCCTATGGTAATTGACTAATGAAAATTTTTGTGCCAGGTTGACGGGCAAACACGTTTTTCTACTATGGTAAGAGCACACAGCGAGGGATATCAGTTGCACGGGCTTCAGTTATCCGCAGTCAACAAACCAATAAAATTATAGGTTTGCTCATTCGTTTTTCATGTTTGTTAAGTCCATAGTGGGAGCAAAATGAACAAATCTTTAATTTGTTCACTCCCCTTATGGACCAAACAAGGCAACAAATGTTCAAAAGTTCAAAACAGATGGAAAAAAATTTAAATTTAAAGGTTTGTACAATGCATCATGATGTTAGCGTTGCGACTAATATTTTGTCGTGTGGCTAGCAAGTTTTTCTCGGCGCAACACCAACACAGGTTATGTTGCTGAACAACAATCGTTAGGCCGCGCAATATACTATGTCGCTTAATAGCTATATCCAACGACTTTTTTGAATTTCCTATAAATACTTACCGTTTTATCCATTTCAAATTCCATCTTCTTCATACCTCAAATCTCACGTTAATTTCTTTTGATCGTAATTCAAAAAAAAAAAAATTAACCTCGTGAAAGATGTTTCAACCATAGTTCGTGATCCTAAGTATATTGGAGAAGAAGATTTATCTATTTGCAGAAACTATGTATTACAATATTAGCTTGGTACATCATAACCGACGAGTGTGATATCCTTGCAGTGCAGTTCATGAAAGCTCTGCACTGACACCGGTAACCCAAGACGTCATGATGCATCTGGCTTATAATGTTATTTTCACAAAATTAGTAAAATAACGAATTTATAACTTTAACCATGCATATCAATCAATTAAGAATTGGGGTTGAAATAGATGTTGATTTGGTAAAAAGGTTGCTAAGGGAATGGCAAAGATGGAAAAGCAATCCTATAGGTTTCGAAGGTTGTTTCGAAATCCTTAAGGTATTGAACATATTGAACTCCCTTTTAATGTAATGGTTATTTAAATTGGGTAACGATCAATTTTTATGCCGAGTAGCTCATTTGTGTTAATTGGATGTCATGTAATGGTTATTTAAATTTAATAGTTAATTTTAATTATATGTAATTTGATTTCAAATTAAAGTAGTAGTTTCCATTATTTAAAACTAGAATTACATTCGTAGAAAAAATAAAAGTTACAATTTTTCTAATGTTGTTCATTTTTTTTGGTTTCAGGGGACAAGATTCCCAATATTTCCATTTGCTAACAAATTTAAGTAACTTGTTAAGTCTCTCTAAGGTTGAAAAGTAGAAGAGGAAGGTTTAAAACTAGAAAGTATTGGTTGCTTAAGTACTTTTGATTACGTATAAACACAGGGGTATTTGATTTGTGGTTTAAGCCAAGTTAAACTAACAACAGTTTTGGAGTTGCAAACAATATGTTGAGAATTCTGGTTAGAGATTTCATCTTCAATCGTCCAACATGTTATCTGTGGAATCATACTCTGTTAGAGCATTGCTCGGTTGAACCCACAAGTTTTGTTATCTCAAGCTTGTTGTCAATGTTAGGTGATCAAAACTATATCTTGATTTCTAGTCTACTAAGTCAAGTTTCAGATAGGTTAGAATTGTAGTTTAGTATCAGAGATCACCCTTGAAGACTAAAGATCGACGAAGACATTTGGAGAACTTCTGTATCAGGTATGTGAAGACTGAAACATTCTATTCTACTCATTATACCATCATTTTATCTATTGAGACTATGGCGTATAACATATAGTAGATTCACAAAGAAGATGTTTCGAGTCAAGCTTGTCTTGTGAAAAATCTCAAAATATGATTTAGCGATTAGATGTTTAAAGATCCTTAACAATATTAGTTCTATGAATTAATTTGTGGATCAACTGGAAATTTCCCATGTAAATTATTATATCACTCGGGAATGTTTCAAACATCATAAGAGAGAAATACGAATTTACTGAAATTTTTACTCAGGGAAGGTTAGCGAACTCAGTTTGCAAACCATAGATATCTGAGATACATATATACAGGAAGGTTGGTGAACCAGTTCACAAACCACAAGTTTAGTTGGGAACAGTTCACGAACCTGGTTGGCGAACCGTGGTGAACTAATTTTATAAATTGGATAAATTGGCTAGCAATTGACCAACACGGTTCACGAACCGTGGTCAAATGATTTCGGTAATCTATAAGGGATGGCGAACCCAATTCACAAACCGTAGTACCTTGACTCGTGAACAAGCCTTATGGTTGGAAAACCATTATACCAACAGTCATAATAATGTTAACATGTGCTTAAAGACTTATTATTTTAATATCTTTAGCATTGCTAGAACTCTCTTAAACACTTATAAGAATTCATTAATCACTTAAACACTTATGTGTGTGAACTATGATTAATTTCTTAGGTGTTTAAATGGACATCAAATAACTTTTAGTTCTTTTGCTAATTTGCCAAACCGAACAGTCATTATACACGGTTCAGTAACCGAAATATGTGTATAGTCTTCTATTGTAGTTTGAAGACCTAATTTGTTTACTTGATTGTCAAGTTATCTTAGCTTGAATTCTAAGCTAACCCTGGTCTTTGAAAACTATTCTGTCAACTGGGAAATTTAATCCCTGACACCTTGTGTCTTAGTTGATTCTAGAGTTGCCTCTATTGACCCTTTAGGTCTATGAGTAAAAAGAATTCGCTTAGGGATTCGTGAATACAGGTCCGACTATCTTTACCTTGATAGTTCATGTATCCTGATCTTGCTTTTCTGCTATCGAGGTTTTCGTAATCTCTTTCAGGAAAGATAAATAGTAATCACTAAGTTTTATTCGTCTCAGACTTTGTGATTCCTCAAGATAGATATCTAAAGACTGATTTTAGTTGATCTTTCGAAGATTGTTTTTGAGAGGTGGGTCAGAATCTAGGATGCTCTTCGGGAGCCGTAAGTTCCGTATTTGTGAGGTTTGCTAGCTTGTTTATTTCAAATAAATTTCCACACCTTGATATTTGATCTAAACGGAAATCAAATAGGCTATCTGTTAGAGGAAGATTGGTATTGAAAGTCTTCACTTCGGTTGAAGCAACTCTTTGGCTGTAAAAGACGTCAATTAAGGGAATCAAGTGCGTAAAACCTTGCGGTGTTCAAGAGAGGTAAGGAGCGAGACTGTAACTGAATCTCTTTGAGAGTGGATTCGGTCTCAACTACATTCCAGTCCGAAGTATGATAGTACGCTAGTGTCTGTAGTGACTTAATATAGTGCGGTGTTCAATCTGGATGAGGACCCGGGCGAGGTTTTTCTTCTATTGTGGTTTCCTCATTAACAAAATTTCTGGTATCTTGTGTTTTTCCTTTTCCATGTTATATTGTTTATCTTTATAATTGGATTTACACAGGTTTGTACGTATTCAATCTAAGTAGATACGTCCGCTTAATTATAATCGATTACAAGACTAGTTTCTTGTAGAATTCGTATATTGAAAGATAGATAACAAGTTTAATCACTTGGCAGAATTCCGATTGAATTATTTGAATACGACTAGATTGATCTTGGATATTGGTTTTTAAGATCGTCCAAGTACTCTGCTTAACAATCAGGTTCACAGACCTTATGTTTATATACATACTGATTGAGTAAAGGTTGAGATATTAACTCTATATACATATTTTCAAGGATCATTAAGTTGGTCTACTTACGATTGTAATAAGTTTTATCTATACAGGTTGCCGAACGAAAAAGTTGGGAGTATTTGGTATCCCCTGCGTTTTCAATTGGCATCAGAGCAGGCAAACGCTGTTGACCTAATAATTTTGTGTTTGAAGTGATCTGTATTATGGACAAGAGTGTTATCTCTATTGACGTATCACCATTTGTTGAAAAAATTGTTTTTATGGACTCTATTAATGAGATAAGATCTTCTTCTATTTCAAAAATAGGCGAACCTTCGGTTCCCATAAAGAAGTCTGTTGTTGACAATTGTTATCCCTATTATCTTACTGATGAATCTGATTCAGAAGTAGAAAGAGACGCATCCAAAGAAAGAGCTGAGATTCTTAGTCGTCTAGGAATTCAGGCTTCCGAGGTTAATATGCTAAAAACCAAAGTCGACAATGTTAGTGGTAAGGTTAATGAAAATTATTCAGAGATCATGATTCTTCTTGAAGAAAAGGTTGAAGTAAATAATCATATTATTTTACTTGAGGCTCAACTTGAGAAAAATTCCTTGGATCTTCAACGTTTACTAGAGACTCCTCCAACTTCTTGTAATACGTGTAAATCTGTGAAGTTGTCCTTATCTATGGCCAATTTAAAAATAAAAGAGTTAGAGGAAGTAATTTCCAATGGCAATCACGACAGCTTAAGTAAATCTCTTTTAGAAGGCCATGATCAAAGTCTTACCACTTTGACCAAGGATGATCAACTATGTTTCTCTGACCAAGAAAACCTATATCTCATAGAAAGAAAAGTTTTGTTACTAAGTTTATGCAAACTGACTCTGTCATGGTTCAGAAACTTTGCTACTTCTGCAAGACAGAAGGACATGTTCAAAGAAAATGTAAGCTTAGATTCAAGAATAATCAGATCGAATCTATTCAAGATACCTTGAATCTCATCTTAAAAGAAGTTATTGACATTCAAAACACAATCTTTGGATTTTAAAACGAAAGATACTGATTCTCGAACCAAGGCACCTTCCATGAATGCTAGTACAACTTACTCATCAAATAGAACAAAGAGCACATGTTTTGGTACAATTGCTAAGAAAAACCGAAGAAAGTATTCACTTATATGGGTTCTAGTTAGAACTCAATTTCTTAGAAAATCTAAGGATTTACCAGTTAAAGAGACGGCTCAACTCGCAAACATGGACTTGATGATTACAGGTTACAATGATCTCATTGACAAGTTATCTTGCACTTTTCAGAAGCAGAAAAACTCAGGTAAAGTTTCCAACTTCATATCTCTTCATGACGATAGCGAGTTTTATGATAACTTCTCGAAACCAGATGATAAACAAAGAAAAATTAAATCAAAACGTGGAAAAATATCAAATAATGAGTATGAAAATACTCATCTTAATGCTCTCTGGGAAAGGCGATTGTAATCCTCATCATCTAAAAATCCTGTTAGGTGAGGATTTTAAATAAACAGGTGTTCTATTTGTCTCAAATAGTTCTGTTGTTTGACATAGTTCTTTTTGTCTTTTCTAAGAGAAAGTATGTCATATTACCGTGATTTCATGAAGAGATTATAAAGTTATTGTTGAGCTTGCTCCAAGAATTTTAAATTGTCTGTTATATTTCACAATTGTTGCCGCATTTGAAATACTCTTGATATAGATAAAAAGACAATATGTCTCTAGTTTCACATTTTGTTTATATAAAACACTTGAGTTAAGGAAATTTGGTTCAAGAACTATTCCCTTGTGTAACTCAATTTCCAAAAATATAGTGGTCACGAACCGACCCTATTCTTGGAAGACTCATTATTTTTCAACAATAAATACCTTAGACTTGAGTTGAGTTCTTTCATTCAAAGTCTTTCTGCATTCAAGCTTATCTCTCATGGAAAGCAATAACATGGAAGGGGTTCTTGATAACTATTGTATTGGTATTGGGTTAAAAGGGAAGAAGAAGAGAACTCTCGTTGATGGTGAAGTTGATGGCTCTGAGGACCATCCTCATGTCAATTGCTACTTTGCATATGATCATCAGGATATAGAACAAGAAGAGATGATTTCTGCTAATGTTGTTTATGATTTTCTTGAACAATTTGAAGAAGCAAAGATTAAACTTGTTGACATGAGGATGATTTCATATGACCTTGTTCTCATGAAATCGCATGTTAAAGATCTTCTCAATGAAGAGATTTTTCCAGAAGAGTTCGTGGATGTTGTTGATGACAAACTCAAAGGTCTCAAAACCAATGACGTTTCTTCTGGTATTTAATTAATGTTTTTCTTCTTTTCTTATCACTAGTTAACTCCTTGTAGGAATTTTGTTCCTATTATTCAAGGAAGAACACTAGTTTTTGGAGTAGTTTTTATGTGTTACATTAGTTATTCCAAATATTTTCATCTTACATATTTAAAGTTTATTAATTAAATTTTATTTTAAGATGGATTGCAATAGGTAATCTTCATGGTTATATATATGTATTGCATATTTTGTGATGATTTGTTCTTTGATATCATTATTGGTGATTAGAATATATATCCCATATTTTTTCATAGGTTAAGCTCTTTTACTCTTGCACAAGAGGAGTTAACTATTTTGAGAATGACAGTTTTTGATCTTTATACGATTACACTTTTTGTGAATAAACTGCTACATGATTCCGTAAGATGTTCTTTAGTGATCGATTTACTTCCTTGATTGTGTCGCCACCAGGGAATAAGTAGTGAACTTTAATCTCTACGTTCGTACATGGCTAGAGAAGTTATAATTCTTATGTTGAGTCATATCGCACTAATTTTTCTGTTGTTCGTAACTGGCGTAGAGAATAATTTGTGTTGAAGATTATTGTTGCGAAATATTGTATCTTAGTGCCCCTAACATTAAGATCGATATTTTTAACTTCTTTGTTCGTAACTGGCGAGAAGATAGAAAAATATTGGATACATATTTAATTTGTTCACAACTGACATATTAAATTAAAAGTCCAAAAAAATCCTTCTCTTGTGACCAAAGTAAGGTCGCTCATGTCGTTCTTTTGAGAATGACATTACTGGAGGAGAGTTCTTTTTGAAGTGCTTAATGGTAATATCTTTATAGGGAGTGCGGATGTGGAATTATAGGAGATGCTTGTGACTTATGTCTCCTTGATGCAAACCGACATATCTTGCTTGAAATCGTCTAAACTAAAGGTTGGTATGTCTTCTCTAGTCTTGAAACTCTTTTGATTAATTCATGATTATCCCGATTTTTCACCTTTGCCAATTTTGTTGACAAAAAGGGGGGGAACTATAAAGTAGTATCTTACTACATTACATATGGCTTTACGAAGTATCATGTAAGGGGGAGTGAATTGTCTATATGTTTTACCTATGTTTCAAAAGTAGTATGTATTTACTAAGGGGGAGAACATACCACCGTAGTATTGGTTCAAAATTGTGGTGCAATTGAATTTTGAGGAAGGTAACAATACTATTTTTGTATAGCGACTAATGAGTAGAGTGTGTTTACCCCATTCTATTAAAGATCTAACGAGTATTCTCATAAGTTGTTATCGCAGAGGATGTTCAAAAACAAAGTGTTGAACGAACACATGCAGAACATTAGAAGAACTTGAAGAATAGAGAATTTATGACGTGTGTTAAAGAACCAAGGAAATCAGGATTGAACTGATAAGTTTGTTTATTGTATCCATACGCATTGAATAGTTTTGACATTAAAATTGACAAAGGGGAAGATTGTTAGAGCATTGCTCGATCGAACCCACAAGTTTCGTTATCTCAAGTTTGTTGTCAATGTTAGGTGATCAAAACTATATCTTGATTTCTAGTCTACTAAGTCAAGTTTCGGATAGGTTAGAATTGTAGTTGAGTATCAGAGATCACCCTTGAAGACTGAAGATCGACGAAGACCTTTGGAGAACTTCTGTATCATGTATATGAAGAATGGAATATTCTATTTTTACTCACTATACCATCATTCTATCTATTGAGACTATATCGTATGTGTTAGAGCATAGCTCGGTTGAACTCACCAAGCGTTGGTATGTCAAGTTTGGTTGTCATATTTTAGTATCAAAACTCATCTAGAGTCGCTTGATTAATACTAGACTCAACTTCGTTTAGGTTAGACTAGAAAGTCTAGGAATGTTGAGACATACAAGTATTACTCCGAAGACCTGAAGAATGAGAAGAAGTAACGAACTACAATGATGACATCATCCTTTGTTGATTCACAAATAAGATGTTTCGAGTCAAGCTTGTCTTGTGAAATCATGGTTGTCTTGTGAAATATGATTTAGCGATTAGATGTTTAAAGGTCCTTACCAATATTTATGTATTAATTTTTGGATCAATTACAAATTGTCCATGGAAATGATTATAACACTTGGGAATGTTTCAAACATCATAAGAGAAAAAAATATGAACTTACTAAAATTTCTACTCAAGGAAGGTTGGCGAACTCAGTTTGCAAACCATAGATATATGAGATATAAAAATACATGAAGGTTGGCGAACCAGTTCACAAATCACAAGTTCAGTTGGGTACAGTTCACTAACCCGGTTGGCGAACCGTGGTGAACTGATTTTATAAGTTGGATAAATTGGCTAGCAGTTGGCGAACCTGGTTCACGAACCGTAGCACCCTGACTCATGAACAAGCCCTACGGTTGGCAAACCGTTGTACCAACTATTCCGATAATGTTTAGCAGATGCTTAAAGACTTACTATTTTAATATGTTTAGCATTGCTAGAACTCTCTTAAACACTTCTAAGAATTCATTGATCACTTAAACACTTATGTGTGTGCACTATAATTAATTTCTTAGGTGTTTAAATGAACATCGATAGATTTTAGTTTTTTTGCTAACTTTCCAAACCGAACAATTATTATACACTGTTCAGTAACCGAACCTATGTGTATAGTCTTCTATTATAGTTTGAAGACCTAATTTGTTTGCTTGATTCTCAAGTTATCTTAGTTTGAATTCTAAGTTAACCCTGGTCTTTGAAAACTATTAATAAAGCATCTCTGTCAACTGGGAAATTCAATCCCTGACATCCTGTGTTCTAGTTGATTCTATAGTCGCCTTTATTGACCTTTTAGGTCTACAACTAAAAAGACTTTGTTTGGGGATTCGTGAATCTAGGTCCGACTATCTTTACCTTGATAGTTCGTATATCCTGATCTTGCTTTTCTGTTATCGAGGTTTTCGTGATCTCTTTCTGGCAAGATATATAGAAATCATAAAGTTCTCTTCATCTCAGACTTTGTGGTTCCTCAAGATAGATAACTGAACATTGATCTTAGTTGATCTTGAGAGGTGGTTAAGAATCTAGGATGCTCTTCAAGAGTCATAAGTTTCGGATTGATGAAGTCTGCTAGCTTGTCTATTGCAAACATATTTCCACATCTTGATCTTTTATTTAAAAGAAATCAAATAGGTTTATCTGTTAGAGGCAGATTGGTATCAAAAGTCTTCTCTACGGATGAATCAAATCATAGGTTATAAAGGACGTCATCTAAGGGAATCAAGTGCATAGATCCTTGCGAGGTTAAAAAGACGTAAGGAGCGTGACTGTAACAAAATCGCTTGGAGGGTGGATTCAGTCTCAATTACATTCTTTTCTTAAGTCTGATAGTAGGCTAGTTTCTGTAATGGCTAAATACAGTGTGGTGTTCAAATATGGACGAGGTCCCTAGGTTATCCTGCTATTGTTGTTTCCTCGTTAACAAAATTTCTGGTGTCTTGTTTTTTTCTTTTTCCGCATTATATTGTTTATCTTTATAATTAGATTTACAAAGGTTTGTACGTATACAACCTAAGTAGATACTGTTAGAGCATAGCTCGGTTGAACCCACCAAGCGTGGTATGTCAAGTTTGGTTGTCATATTTTAATATCAAAACTCATCTAGAGTCGCTTGATTAAATACTAGAGTCAACTTCGTTTAGGTTAGACTAGAAAGTCTAGAATGTTGAGATGTACAAGTATTACTCCGAAGACCTGAAGAATGGGAATAAGTAACAACTGCAACGAAGAAACCATCATTCCACTTCAGGTTAGTAATACTAACTTGACTTGTTTTCATTCCTAACGTATCTTTCAAGTCGTATTATATTGAAAACATAACATGCAAAGCTGTATATATATAATACTCTAGTGATTAGACTTGGTCATATCATTATGATTAAAGTGTCAAGGAATTTATTGAATTATGAAGTATAAACGCTTATCTTTTGGAACTTGGTAAGTACGACATCAACATAATCTTTGTATTTAGTTACTTGATTATTTATAAGATATAAGTGTGATTTCATCCTAGAAAACTATGTATTATTACATTGGTTTAAGGAAGTAGATGTATGAACTTGTTTCATAATCGAAAGGGAAATCATGATTGGTCTGATTCTTTATTGAATATCTTTTGGATGACCAATACAAGTTGACAAGGTAGAACCTATCTTAACCTTATGTTGAGAATTGAGGTATAACCGGTCATAGCCTATAGTGTGTAGCAAGGTGCAACCAATCACAAGTTGATTCGGAAAGCAAGGTGTAATCGGTCACAAGCTACTTTGTGAAGCAAGGTGTAACCGATCACAAGCTAATTTGAGAAGTAAGGTGTAACCGATCACAAGCTACTTTGGGAAGCATGGTGTAACCTGTCACAAGCTAATTTGGGAACCATGGTATAACCGGTCACAACTTAAATTTTGAGTCATGGTATAACCGATCCCAAGGAGAAAAACTGAGTTTCCAATATTCACATATGTCTTTATGTTTTGTGTGATCTTGGAATTGGGATTTGCTGGGAGAAATTTCTAGATGTCCACATTATTTGAACATGTACATAACTCTTATCATTAATTGTTCAAAGATATTCCTTGATTCTCAAGGTGATCCCGAACTGAAATATTGAAAAGCATTTAATTATGATTTTTATAATATATATTTTAAATACCAGCAATTAAAGCATATCCTATGGAAAATATTATTAGTTAATGTGCTACACTAATAATAGAAATTTTCTAAGAGAGTTTTCGTAAATATTGGTTAGCATTTATTGGAAATAGGAAAACCTGAAAAAGTGGGGGTCTAACAACCACACCCAATATTTCGTTTGGCAATCTAAATAGACAAACTCCAATATACTTTCAAGAGAATCAACTAGACAGTTAGACTCAATCTAGAGAAAAGTATATCAAAGAATTTTATATCTCTGTTTCACAATGTAATCAGCAAATCAAACAGATAGAAATCTGCGAGCCTGATTATTATGTGAAACCACTTGAACGGTACCAAAGACCAATGTTCAAGGATCAATTAATTTCAATCAACAACCAATGGTTGGATTTACCAATTGATTGATTCAACGCACAACCTGTGATATTTAGATTATATAACAAAATATAATGCGGAAAAGAAATAACACAGACACCAGAATTTTGTTAACGAGGAAAACCGCAAATGCAGGAAAAACCCCGGGACCTAGTCCATATTTGAACATCACACTGTATTAATCCGCTACAGACACTAGCCTGCTACCAATGAACTTCGGACTGGACTGTAGTTGACCCTAATCAATCTCACACTGATTCAAGGAACAGTTGAGATTCTTACGTCTCTGATCCCAACAGGATACTACGCACTTGATTCCCTTAGATGATCTCACCCAAAACCAAGAGTTGCTACGACTCAAAGTCGAAGACTTGATAAACAAATATTTCTCACACAAAAAATTCTATAGGAATAGATAAATCTGTCTCCCACAGAATTACCTACGAGTTTTTTTTTCCGTCTTTTGATAAATCAAGGTGAACAAGAACCAGTTGTTATACCAGACTTATATTCCCGAAGAACATCCTAAAAATATCAATCATCTCACAATAATCTTAATCGTATGGTAGCGAAACAAGATATTGTGGAATCACAAACGATGAGACGAAGATGTTTGTGACTACTTTTTACCTTGCCTATCGGAGATTAAATCTCGAGCCAGTCTTAAAGAAGATAGTACTTCAACATGATAGAAACAGCAAGATCAGATCGCGCAACTACAGAAAAAATAGTTGGGTCTGGCTTCACAATCCCAATGAAGCCTTTAAGTCGTTAACCTACAGGGTTTCGTAAAAAACCTAAGGTTAAAGGAGAATCGACTCCAGCTTATACAAATAGTATCACATAGGAGGTGTGGGGATTAGGTTTCCCAGTTGCTAGAGTTCTCCTTTATATAGTTTTTAAATCAGGGTTTGCAATCTTAGTTACCTTGGTAACAAAGCATTCAATATTCACCGTTAGATGAAAACCTGATTAGATTCAAGCTAATATCTTTCAACCGTTATATCGAACTTAGCTTGTTATACACAAATGAAATGTACCCTCATTCAGGTTTAGTAACCATACCTGAACGTGTACACCATGTTGGATCAACCGTAGTTAACCGAGGTTAGCTATATGAACACTCTCATATCAACCTTATTCATCTTCACCATAACTAGTTCAAATGACTCAAATGAAACTAGTTAAAGAGTTGTTCAATTGATATATTCTCATAGAAGTATACAAGAACACAATTGAAGCAAAATCAGTTTGATTCACTCTAATCAATTCATGAACATTATAGCCACGGTTTGCAAAGAATGCATTCCTTAATATATAAATGTATTAGTTCATTAGCCAACCGATTTTAGAACTTTAACCACTCAAGTATGCGAACTGGTACGCATACTTGAGTACCCGGTCTGAGTTTGAGTTCACCAGTATGCAAACGGGTACACATACTTAGTCAACTTCCAAATCCCAGAAGAAATTCCCGGACCTATACTTACGCAAGTATGCGTACCGGTATGTGTACTTTGTACACGGAATTTCACAACTACAAGTACGCATACGGGTATGCAAACTTTAGTTCCGGTCATGGATCACATACATGCAAGAATGCACACTATGTTTATAATCCAATGATGGTTAAGTATTCTAAACTCTTATTTCAATCATTGAAACTTTCTTAAAGGATGACAATAGCCGTTTTCACACACTATTAGCATCAAAGCAATTTTCAAGTTATTGAAATAATCATAATGAAACATTTCAAGTCTACACCAAATGATTGTATCACACAAACCATGTAAGATGTTACTCGTCGATTTTCACATGATCATCTTTTGACTTTCGTCAAGAATATAAGATGAACTTGGTTGAAGCGAAAGCTTACCAACACATATTCCGAGAAATATGTAAGCGAGTTAAACTCAGCTCGAAATCTCAAATATGTATAATCAACAACTATATAGTAATACGACTTTTGTCTCAATATAGGAGATAGAGTAGAAATAGACTTTCCAAGTGATAGATGAGTTTTAGTCTCCGCATACCTTTTTGTTGATGAAGTTCCACAAGCTCTCCTTAGTAGTTCTTCGTCTTCATTTGATGAACGCCGTGAAGTCTAATGCTCAACTACACAATCTATCCTAGTCCGAGACATTACTATAAGTAGACTAGAAATCAAGACTTATAGTTTTGATCACTAACATTGACAAACAAGCTTGAGATATCAACGCTTGCGAGTTCGACCGAGCAGTGCTCTAACAAAACCGAAATTAGGTACTTTAATGAATATCTTGAGAATATTTTCGTTTTTGGAATTTCCATGTTGTCCACAACCTTGGTCTATAAATACTTGAGTTTTCATTTCTTGCAAACTATCCTAAGAGTTAGGCAAACTTCATTTGTGTTGTTTCTGGTGGAGCCGTCTATCCGGAGAGAAAGTACCCTAATTAGGCGAAATGTCTTACGACCGTTCGTTTAAAGACTTATGTGGGATCAAGAAATTCTACGAGTACCATTGGTGGGAAACTAGCTAATTGCATTGTTATTTTAGTTTTCGATTATTGGTTTGTTTGACTAACGGTTGTTGAAACTTTGATTGCACCTAGTTTGATTATTTTTGAGAGCCTTCTCTTCTGACATAAGGATCACTCAAACTAGATCAAAGTATTGACGGGATCTTTAGAACCATTTTTGAATCTAAAGACATCTTGTAATAATCCATTGTTAACAGACTCCATTCTGTGAGTGATTGGTAACAATAGGATTCAAGTTGTGTTGTGCAGGTTATTGAGAAGGCAATTGAAGATTTGAAGATTTTCTTATTAGTTTTCATATCTTGTAAATTTGTGCACAAACCTTGATCGGCTGGGATCCGACTTAAATTAGATTCATCTAATCCGAAAGTCGTATTGATTGGAAATTATCATTTGGTGGTATTTTTCAATGCCCAAATTCGTTAGCTGTGAATTTGAATCTAAGTTACTGATTCAGATTGATATTATTAGTTTAAACAGAAGAGCCTTTGTTAACAACTCATACATATATTTTACCAAAGATTGATTAGAGTGGTTACCAAACAAATTCATTCCTTTGCTATTTGGAACACGATCCAAAGGAGTAGCTATTCAGGTGCGTGACTCTAGAAGTCGAAAGTGTAGGGACCTGAGGAAACTAAGTAGCTAGGTGTGACGGATCATAAAATCTGGACTTCCAACGAACCGGGTTTCGGCCCGCTTGGCGAGCTCCGACTCTCCGATACGCCACTCGGGGAAAAAAAATGCCTTCAAATTTTTCAAACCAATTCAAAGTTTACCCTACAAAGATAACCATTGGCCAGTTGCCAAAGATAACCAACGGCTAGTTGCCAATGGTGAGGGATGGCCAGTTGCCAATTCTACAAATTGAGATGGCCAGTTGCCAATTTCACAAATTCAGATGGCCAGTTGCCAAGATGTGGCCAGTTGCCGATTCTACAAATTCAGATGGCCAGTTGCCAAGATGTGGCCAGTTGCCAATTCTACAAATTCATATGGCCAGTTGCCAAGATGTGGCCAATTGCCAATTCTACAAATTTAAATGGCCAGTTGCCATTTCTAACAGTTCAGATGGCCAGTTGCCAATCTAACATTTTAGATGGTCAGTTGCCAATCTAACATTAAAATGGCCAGTTGCCAATGCCAATGTTGCAATCATCTCCGAATAGATGGTATGAACTGCCAAAACAGTAACCAACATATTCAAATGATATGAACAACCTTGTAGAGTTGTGCTGAACCGCATAG
The DNA here is from genome assembly GCA_023531105.1 of Papaver atlanticum. Classification (NCBI taxonomy): domain Eukaryota; kingdom Viridiplantae; phylum Streptophyta; class Magnoliopsida; order Ranunculales; family Papaveraceae; genus Papaver; species Papaver atlanticum. The sequence goes on from JAJJMB010017174.1 coordinate 398,354, forward strand.
CGGCTGCCTACGTACCCTATTCGTTGCTCGAAGGGATCAAGCACGACCGTAGTTCGTCTATCGGAGAGTCGGAGCTCGCCAAGCGGGCCGTAGCTCCGCACTACAACGTATCAAGAACCTGTAACTGAAGACATTACAAGGATGGGATTGCCGTAGCTCCGCACTACAACGTATCAAGAACCTGTAACTGAAGACATTATAGAATCCTTTACCAGTGCAACCATATTTCACTCAACATTTTCTTAAAGCTAAGTAGACTTTTATCCTTTAAATTCAAAGACTAACTAACATCGGTTTATAAATCCCATCTTGGCCAAGAAACCAACTTCGAAGGCTACTGGAAAACAATTAAGAGTTTTGCTAAAAATGTCAAAGTAATAGATACGTTCAAATGAAGATTATGCGTATGAGTTCAGGCCACGAATTGTATGCCAAGATAATAAGACACAATATATTCAAGGGCAATGGTAAAAGAATCCACTATTAGCTAGCCATTAGTTAAGCATTTAAATATCAGTATTTCCTTTTATTACTGCAATCTATTAACAACAGAAATCTTTAATCGTTCTGGTGCATGAACAACTGTAAGAGGAACCATATACCAATTGTGATAGTAAAATTAGTATTAGACCTACCTAGCTAGCATCTTACATTTACACCACAAGGAAATACCAATGATCCCAAATTCTAAATCCTTGACTTAGAGACGCAATGACTTAGCATAGGTGATCTACATTACTTATGTCAAAACAAGCTTAAGAGATCCAATAATACCAAATGATTAAGATACAGCGTGCCTGTTACTTCAGATTCAAAGTTTAAATACTAAACAGTCACAATTATTCTCTATTCTTTCATTTATTTTGTGACCTACGGATGATACGTTTGGTCTTAGTAACCAAATTTGTAGTTATTAACTCCACTAGCTAGATCTAAATCCCTATGTATGCAGAATAACGACAATCAGTTAACAGTCCTCACAAGTGCATATCAATACACTCAAATGCAGCTAAACGCTTAAGTAGTTCCGTACTCAATTATATATCAATTAGAAAAACAAAAAGACGGGTAGTGATTGGTCGATGTAGACACGAATGGATGAGGATACCAACAATGATACAGAAGTATAAATCTTGCATTTCCAATTTCAAGTAACAAGATCTTATGGACTATCCAAGCAAAACGAAAACATAATGATAAGCAAGCAAATTAAACAAATTCAAGATGTTTTCCAACTGCTAGGAAGTGCACAACGCACTCACAAGGGAAGTAAGGGTTTTAATTTAAACCCATGAAGATTATGAGGTCCTTTCCATTTCATGATTTTCAGTTTTGACAAACCATATTAGAAAATCTCAACATGCTCCATTATTCAATGAAAATAAGCAAATAATATCTCACTGTAGACTAGAGACGTCTCTCTACAACACTTTACAAGACTCCCAATCCATAAGACACAAGTACCAAAATCCCTTCATCATTTTTGCAATATAGCACAACAAAAGATTTATGTCAAGAGATGTCCACAATTTAAACCATTTAGAGTTTCAGCACATCCATCACGATTCCAAACTTCAAACACATACAATCCAATTCAGTAAACTGACTATACAAGTACATATCTACGTCATCCATTGTTCATGTCAAACTCATAGAGTATCCTGCTCGGATCACAATGGAATTTTAACAGTGACCTTATGGCGTATAGTGCCACCACATACTCAGAAATTACAACATTTCAACGGTTCAACAAGAATATATATGCATCGTAACTTGACTATTTGTGTTACTACTAAAATCAGTCACATTGAGTTCAGACTTTTAGGTACCTAAAGTGATCATAACTTCACGAAATTTTAACTGTAGGTTACCTATATATACATAAACATCATACTAAAATTTTAGCTTCATCCGATAATGAGAAAAACTAAAATTAGTTGGCTGTTGAGGATTTAAAATCTGCAGAACGCAGTCATAAGTTATGAAGTCGTTTCAATAGTAAAAGGACCTGATTTTCGTGAAATTTCTACCGTATCATGATGACTTAATAATTCACAACATACTAAAATCTCATCAAATTCCAACGGTTGGATTTAAAAATATCGGCAAAACTAAAACAGATATTATAGGGTTCACAAAGTTGGATTACACTCAGATCATGGAAATTTTTACCAAGAGCTTTGTTAATCACAAATTAAGTAAGAAAACAAAGTACCCACTTCACATATTTGCAGAAGAACATGATTTACATTCAAACCCCCAAAATTACATGAAGAACCCTATATCAAAGCATTTATGCATGCAATTGATATTCTTCACGAACTGCCCAATGTCCTTTGCTTGCAAACCAACTCCATGATTAACAACACCGAATCAACGATCTTCCAAGCTTAACTTCTTTGATTTCTCAACAAAATATCTAGAGTTCCTCCCAATGAAAATTTCAAGAGAAATCAAGATAAGAAGAGAAGAGAAAGTATTGGAAAGGAAATAAAAAATAAAATAAAATAAAAACCTTCTTCTATTTCTCTGTTTCTGTTCTTTTTATTTTGGTCAATTGACCAAATTTCCCTTGACTGCTTCTTGTGTAACATGTGTACACCATGCATAAAGATATTAAGGCACCCATGGTTCATAAAAAGGCAGCACTTGCTATTTAGAAAACTATCATCTTTAATTAAGGCAACCCAAAATTGTTAAGGACCCTACACATTAGATTTTTGGGCACTTCAAGAGTAATACTAGACTCACCGGTTTAGTTAAACCTAGAAAATATGTCCGTGGTATTACGCTAGGGTAGACTACTTGGTCTCAAAAATACGAATTTGGTATTAGATTTTGTATAACGGTTTAATTTTGAGAGTATTCAAAACTGGACTAGGTCCCAGAGTCCATTTATACTTGGTCCCAGAGTTTTCCTGCATTTGCGGTTTCCTCGTTAACAAAATCTTGTGTTGTGTTATTTACTTTACTTCTGCATTATAATTGTTTTATATTATAATAAAGTAAATACACTTGTACGTTTATCCGAATTACTTGACATTGATCCTAATAGTCAATCGGTTTTTAACGTAACTATTGTCAAGTAAATATCTTGTTGTTGTATTGTCTCGACCTCGTCCATAGACAATCACATAAGGTATAAGAATTAAGTTGTATTGTCTCGACTCTGTCCATAGACGATCACTTAAGATACCAGACTTATATGTTGATATTTAAAAGATTGTGGTGTATTTGGGTACCCTCATCTTTTCAAGTGGTATCAGAGCAGGTAAATACGAAAAGATCTAAGAATCTGTGTTTGGTGCGATCCAACCTATAAGAATGAATTCGAATTAACATGAATCGATTTTTCGTTAACGTACCGCCAAGGTTTGACGGAACTAACTATCTGTTGTGGAAATCTACTATGAAATATTTTCTTCAATCACGCGACTTTAATACTTGGTTATTAGTCGTTGATGGATATAATCGTTTGAAAATAAAAGGGTCGGAATCTGAGTATAAAAACTTAGTTGATTATACAAGTGAAGAAAAGGTGTTTACAAAGTAAAATTCAGATGGTTTGAATGCTATTATACATGATGTAAGTCAAGATTTTCAATATCATGTATCCACGTGACAAACTTCAAAAGAAACTTAGGATAATCTTTAGATCATATTCGAAGGAAATACATCAGAAAAGAAAGCTATACTTTAAACCCTCACTTTTGATTGGGAAAACCTTTGTATGGATGATAACGATACTTTTGAAGAGTTTCATGTTAAACTCTCTGAGATAGTAATGCTTCTTTCTCTCTTGGAAAGACTATTTCTGAAAAGGATATAGTATGCAAAATTCTCAGATCGTTGCCATCTAGATACAAATCTAAGAAACATGCAATCATGGAAGCAAATGATCTTTCAACTCTCTTTCTCGAAGCACACTTGTTGGAAATTTATAGATCTTTGATCATGAATCCCAATCTATTTAAAGCTATTTTTTTTTTCCAAAAGCTCTTGTGGAGAAAAATAGATTGGTAGATGATTCTGATGAATTGATTGCATAAGATTCTGATAATGATGTTGAGTTAACATTGTCATTAATTACTAGACAGTTTCGAGATCTCTTAAAGAAAAGGAATGAGTTATTCGTAAAAGATAATCATCGTACTTCTATCCCTCATGACCGTGTTTCAATCAAGAATAGAAAAGATCAAGAAGAAGATGATGAATATCAACCTCAGTGCTTCAAGTGTAAAGGTTTTGGTCATTTGGCTAAAGACTGTCCTAATCTAAGTAAATACACTGGAAGTAAAGCATTCTCGGACTCATACAACTCCGGATGAGACCTCAGACTCATACAACTCTGAAGAAGAGGAAACAGTTAATATTGCACTAATTCTTAATTTAATCCCATCTTGTTCCATAAGAGATTTAATAATTTTGAAAATGGATACATCTTCCGATGTTGAAAATCCTACTAATGGCACAAGGGAAAATAAGACAAAGTGCAATACTGTCACAAATCCAAAAATTACTAAGATTTCCTAGTGCAATTTCAACCAATCTCCGAAAACTTTGATGTATCGGGGTAACAAGAAAAGATCTAAGAATCATACTTTACTAGATCAAGAATATTCTATATATTCTAAATCTCATACTAATGCCACCTAACCGGTATTAGATTGCATCCTCACCCTATGTACCAATTGTGAGTGAGCAAGCAAAATAAAGGCACTTATGTGTAGATTATGGGAATAAAATCTAGTAATTAAAAATATATTCTTATTTGTAGGAATATTATTTTTTTCGGTAGTGTGATATTCTGGAAATATTTTTTCGGACCCTCTTCATTCTCTGGTCATTCCTTGTCTGAACCGTGATTCAGGATCCAATGTCTTCTCTTACAAAGGTGCTTGATCTAAAAGGGTTCTTTAAGAATAAGTCTGCACCACCCATTGATGCTAAGAAACCAAAGAAAAAGATCAAAAAGAGATATTGTCTTAGCAAGAAGGAAAGAGAAAATATACTGAAGAAAGATCAGTGTATTGAGATATTGACCCAATCCTGTGTTCAATCTAAGATAGAATTACATGCTCTTGCAGAATCCTTCACCAAAACTTCTCAACTGCAAGAGATTCTAGTCAAGAAACAAGGTTATCTTCTTGAAGAAATCACAAGCTCAAGATTGAGAATAATAACCTACCATCCTCTAGTGATATGAAGGATTAAGTTGCTCATAAAAGAAAAATAAGATTCAGTTCTTATTTTAGGATTAGACTATTCAATTATTGATTTTATTTCGATATTTTGTGTAAGGTTTATTCAAATAAAAACTATGAATTATTATGAAGGAATAAAATTTTATTTTATAATCTTTGTTTCATTAATTGCTAGTTCCGATTGCATAGCCTGTGTGAATGATATGCTTAGTTTTGGTTTTTATTAACCTAATTATTCAATCTCATATTGTGTTTCCCTTATGATTTGTGTGGCTTTTTGATTTAACGGGATTAAGTTCTAGCCCTTGTTGGTAGGCTTTATCAAAGGATCATAAGGTGATACGATTAAAACTCATGTGTGAAAAGTCACAATATGTTGATATCAATTTATGTTTACATAAGTTGTGTTTAGCATAACATGTTGGGTTTGGGTTTAAACTTTTTTTATTGGCACGCATCAGTTAAAACCGATATAACCTTTCTATGGTAAAAGTTCCTCTTGTTGTTGTTCTTTTGTTCTTGCGAGAGGATGACAACAAACAGTGGGAGAGTTCTTTTTGAACTTGCGCTTAAATGATATATATTTTGGGGGAGAAGTGGCTGTGGAAATTGAGGAAACGATTTTTATTGTTACTTAATCGTTTTTCTGTTTAAGAAAAGCTTGATTTTATTGCATATATTTTTCTTTTTCTTAATAAAATTCCGGTACAATTGATATGTTTCATTATGTTGTATGGATTGATTATTGTGATTCAATTGTTTCCGGTTAAGAAAAACTGTGTCAATTCTATTGACTTATTGATTTGGTATCTACTTTATTTTGTGGTATTAATTGTTTTTTCTTAACGAAATTCGGTGCAATTGATGTGTTTACATTGACTATATATGTTCCAATTGCTTCCGATGGAGAAAAACTATGTCAAGTCAATGATTTGGTTTGTATTTATTGTTTTTAGCTTAACAAAAATTTATGGGGTCATTTGTTTAGTCGATTTGATTCCGGATAAGAGAGACTAAATTAATTATGATCTTAGTTAGACTTAACAAATGTAGGATTCGGTTATTCAAGTCTAATCGATATCCTTGACAAGAAAAACTAGATAACTAACCTAGTGTTTGTCTTGTCTAAAGAGAAAGGTCTAAGTAATTTTATGAAATAATTAGAGACTGAAAAGAGAATGGATTTAATTCTGATCTCTATTTGTGTCTTATCGAAATAAGCGATTGTAAATACACAATAGGTTCGGTTAATAACTAAGTTATCTCAGTTGATTTGTCGGACTAAGGGAAAATTGCTTCGGTCAATTATTTCCTTGATAACATAGTAAATCTAGATTACTTTTGTAGGTTCGGTTTTAGTATTGGTTATCTAAAATGGTATGTGAAACCTTCGGGATTAACTCTTACAGGTTGTACAAGTCTTATGGATTTGTAAGATCCTTTCGGTTTTGTTGATGGTGGATTTTTGGCAAAGGCTAAAATCATAAAATCATAACCTTACATATTCCTGATCCGGTAATCAGATGAGTATTGAGACTCATGTCTCTCGATGAAGCATGAAAGCTCATGCCACGATGATCTCTGACTGAGTGCATTGCCTCTCAGAACATCCATTAAAACCTCTGACCGAGTGTATTGCCTCTCAGAGCATTATAGAAACCTCTGATCGAGTGTATTTCCTCTCAGAGCATCATAAAAACATTTGACCGAGTGTATTTCCTCTCAGAGCATGTATGAATATGCAGCCTCTCAATTGAGACCACGACATATTTCATCAACTGAGCAATTTCAGTATTCACTTCTATATAGAATCGAAAATGATTGAACGGTTCCTAGACAGCTTTCCTGCTAGTATAGAGTGATAACGTCTTCAGGATGTAACAATGTTTTCCCTGACTATACAGAATTAATATTCAGAATAAATATGACGCTTCAACTATCTCATATCGCTCAATTCTCGAATAATTCTAATGCTCCTAGACAGATTTCCTACTAGTACAGAGCCATCAATTAATTATTTATAGTCGCAAGATTCATCAATTGAAATCCTAGAAAATATTCTACGTTCATCATAATATTTCGTTACTTCAATTCATGGCTTTTCCTAGCAGAATTCCATGGGTTAGTAATAAATATTCAATGCACGGGCATCTGGGATACCACCGAGTAATCCCCGAGAGAATGATGCGAGTGTACTTAACAATAATGCACGAACGAGCATTCAAAAATATGGATGAACGAGGAAACCTATGCAAAATAGGGAAGAAAAAAAATAATAATAATAAAATAATAGAGAGGCGTCTAGGGGATCGGGCCCACAGGCCGGCCGGTTATACCGCCGTGGACGGTCCCACTTCTTTCCCGTTTATTTTATCTTATTTATTATTTTTCCTAATCTCATGAAAACTCCTTCATTCAAGCAAACTCCCTCGTTCGAGCGAAACTCCTAATTTTCTCCATATTTCCTCACACGATGAAAAATAATATAAAATAAGGAAAAGTGTCTCGGGCCTACTAGCTGGCCAGCCATGCCCTAGCCGTGGCCGGTCCCACACTTCTCTAATCCCTTATTTTATTATTACTATTCCTTCTCTCATCTCATGAAACTCCTTCGTTTGAGCAAAAACCTAATTTTTTTCTATATTTCACCAATACTGCTCAAACTAGCAAAAAGCCAAAAGTAAAATGGTCACATGACCGACTAGGCTTCTCACATAAATATTAAAATATTATTATTTTAATATATTATTAAAATATCGACCGCACGAGCAATGCCCTACTTGCTCATTCAATAAAAATTGAGAGTTTCAGTCAAGATCAAACTCTTATGAAAATCCAAGATATTACTCGAACGAACATCAGAAAATATCAAAATTCTAAGAATTGAGACATGAGAAACATGGTGCCACGGGAATGCCACCTTGATCGACCAAGGTCGGCCCTTTGGCTTGCAAGGAGCCGGTCCCACACATCTTCATAATTTGACCTAATTTGTTCATATTGGGTTCAAACTCTTTCCAAATAATTTGAAATTTCATCAAACGACCGTCAGTCGGTCCTACGACCACCAAGGGCCGGTTCCATGCCCTCTTGGCCGGTCTCTCATCTCTCCATAATTAGGTTTTATTACCTAATGCTCAGACGAGCACTATTTTAATAAAGGATTAAACCAGCATTTAATCATTCTTTCACCAACTGGTCCGCAAAGGACTTTGGTGCTTGCTCATTTGAGCATCTGGGTGCTACATGGTCGGCCCATCATCCCATGTAGTCAGTCCCTCTCTCATTCATTGGTTGATTTTCATTAAATCGTCAATGGATCAGCAATCAATCAAAATTAGGGTTTCAAACCGAATGCTCTGCAAAGCATAATTTTAAACAGGTTCAAAAACCACTATTTTCATGTTGATCAAGCAGTCAACATTTTATGATATAATATTCGGTCCAGCTACCAATATTTTAAATTAATATTTTATTTGGTCATGTTACCAATAATCATCAAACGAGCAATATTTGCTCAGACGAGCAATATTTGCTCAGTTTATCAATATTGATAATGTTAGAGCACTGCTTGTCGAACTCGCAAGCGTTGCTATCTCAAGGTTGTTTGTCAAGTTTTAGTTGCCAAAACTATAAGTCTTTATTTCTAGTCTATGACTCCCCGGCGTTCATCTGAAGACGAAGAACTACTCAAGGGAACTTGTGGAACTTCATCAACAAAAGGTATGTGGAGACTTGAACTTATCTATCACTCAAAAGTCTATCTATTCTATCTCCTATTTTGAGACAAAAGTCGTATTGCTATATAGACTTCAATTGTACACATTTGCTATTTCGAGCCGAGTTTATCTCGCTTATCTATTTCTCGAAATATGTGTTGGTAAGCTTTCGCTTTAGCCAAGTTCATCTTTACTCGTGAAGAAAGTCATATTGATTATTTCAATAACTTGAAAATCGCTTTGATGAAAATATTTTGTGGATAACAACTATTTTAACATCCTCTCAGAAAGTTTCAATGATTGAAATGAGAGTTTAGAACAAGTAACCATGTTTGGATATAAACATAGTGCATGTTCTCACATTTGTGTAAAATTCCAAAACCGGGAACCTAAAGTATGCGTACCCGTACGCGTACCAGAGGTTGTTGGAAATCCGGTTAAGTATACGTACCCGTACGCATACTAGCGGAAGTTTCACGTTCGTGAATTTCTGCTGGAGTTTGAAGTAAAAAACAAACTCAATCCGGGAACTTAAGCATGTGTACCTGTTTGCATACTTAAGGAGGGTACTTTCTAAAATCGGTTTGTTTATGAACTAAAACATTTATATAATATAAGGAATGTGATCTTTGCAAACCGTGGCTATAATGTGCATGAATTGATTCGAGTGAATCAAAATCGATTTTGCTTCGATTGTGTCTTGTATACTTCTATGAGATCTAAGTAATTGAACAACTCTCTAACTAGTTCATTTCAGTCATTTGAACTAGTTATGGTAAAGATGAATAAGGTTGATATGAAAGTGCTCATATGGCTAACTATTGGTTAGCTATTGTTGAACCGACTAAGTGTACACGTTTAACTATGGTTACTCAAACCTAAATAAAGGTACGTTTCATTTGTGTATAAAAAACTAAGTTCGATCTAACGGTTGAATATTAGCTTGAATCTAATCAGGTTTTCATCTAACGGTGAATATTGAATGCTTTGTTACCAAGGTAACTTAGATTGCAAACCCTGATTTGAAATCTATATAAAGGAGAACTCTAGCAACTGGGAAACCTAATACCCACACCTCCTATGTGATACTAGTTGTATAAGCTAGAGTCGATTCTCCTTTAACCTTAGGTTTTTCACGAAACCTTGTAGGTTAACGACTTAAAGACTTCATTGGGATTGTGAAGCCAGACCCAACTATTTTCTCTGTAGTTGCGTGATCTGATCTTGCTGTTTTCTATCGTGATTGAGTACAATCGTAAGATTGGCTTGAGATTTATATCTCCGATAGGGAATATTGAAAAGTAGTCACAAACACCTTAATCTCATCGTTTGTGATTCCACAATATCTTGTTTCATTAATCGATTAAGATTATTGTGAGGTGATTGATAATACTAGGCTGTTCTTCGGGAATATAAGTCCGGGTTATCAATTGGTTCCTATTCACCTTGATTTATCAAAAGACGGAACAAAAACTCGTAGATATTTCTGTGGGAGACATATTTATCTATTCCAATAGACTCTTCTGTGTGAGACAGACTTGTTTATCAAGTCTTCGACTTTGGGTCATAGCAACTCTTAGTTGTGGGTGAGATCATCTAAGGGAATTAAGTGTGTAGTATCCTGCTGGGATCAGAGACGTAAGGAGTGCAACTGTACCTTTAATCAGTGTGAGATTGATTATGGTTCAACTACAGTCCAAATCGAAGTTAGCTTTGTAGTAGGCTAGTGTCTGTAGCGGCTTAATACAGTGTGGTGTTTAAATCTGGACTAGGTCCCGGGGTTTTTATGCATTTGCGGTTTCCTCGTTAACAAAACTTCTGGTGTCTGTGTTATTTCTTTTCCGCATTATATTTTGTTATATAATTGAAATATCACAGGTTGTGCGTTGAATCGATCAATTGGTAAATCCAACTTTTGGTTGTTGATTGAAATTGATTGATCCTTGAACATTGGTCTTTGGTATCGTTCAAGTTATTTCTCTTGTATTCAATCAGGCTCGCAAATTCCTATTTGTTTGATTGCGGATTGAATCGATAAATTGAGACATAACTCTTTGATATACCTTTTCTTAAGATTGAGTCTGACTGTCTAGTTGATTCTCTTGAAAGTATATTGGAGTTAGTCCATATAGGTTTCTAAGAAAAATATTGGGTGAGGTTGTTGTACCCCCTCGCTTTTTCAATTGGTATCAGAGAAGGCAAACACGTTTAAGACCTCATAAGTCTGTGTTTGTAGCTATCTGACTCTATGGACAGTAAAGTCTCTCTAAACGCTTCACCAGTATTAAATTCTGATCTTTGAGAAGTTCTGAAAAACTTGTTATTCTCCAGAAAAAGTTGGATGAACAAATCCGGATCAATTATGATCTTGTAGCAGAAATTGCAATGTATAAGGATTTGAAGTCTATCAAAATTCCTTCAATAGATTTTAATAACTCCTTTTATTCTTCTCTGTAGAATGGTCACAAGTCAGGTGATAAACGAGGTTTAGGCTTTGTAAAACCTGATGGGACTAAGAACTACTCAAACAATATTAAAAATGTTGGTCCATGTATGTTCTGTGACTCTTACAATCACTTTCAACATACATGTATATCTTTCCGGAAAAGTTTAAAGGTTGCGAGTAATCTTCATAAGAAAGCTAAACAACTGTTTACTTCTCTAAAAAGGTGTACAAAACTAACAAGAAATCCTAAACGGGATAGTAATGTTAGTATGGGAGCTTTTGCTCTAAAATCAACATCGCTCTTTCAATGGTTTCTTGACAGTGGATGTAGCCGACATATGACTGGCGATCTCTCGTGGTTTGTAACTTCAAGCGACTTTGAAGGAGGTCCCGTAACATTCGGAGATGGGAGTTGCTGCTACATAAGCAAAAAGGGGACGATCAAACTTCCCGGCGTTCCTGAAATCCATGATATAGTATACGTTAAAGGTATGACTGCAAACCTTCTTTATGTTTCTGAATAGCGCTTGACTTACGTTGTTCTGATTAGCGTTCAGCGCTATTCTGATTGGCGCTTTTCGTCATCTAGTGTGCTATTCTGAATAGCGTTTTATGCTAGTCTGATTAGCGTTTCCATGGATTCCACAGGGCGTCCCACGAAACCATGGAACATTGCTTGGAAAAACTGTGGAAAACAACAACTTGAAAGCCACTAGACTTGACATTCCACAATTTATCCACACTTGGAATAGGTTGGATTCCACCATAAGACTTGCTCTAACATTAAGGATGGAAGAAGTATGTGGGATGGGCAACAAGTCTGGAGCGTCTCCAGCTATAAATGTGCCTACAAGGTGAGTATATTCACCATCCAAAATTATTG